>JAXGGS010052549.1:5228-22955 GCA_035585475.1 Armandia brevis | reverse complement strand
GATATACCATGTAAATTATTGCAGTCAATGTCATTTAATTTATCGAATAATCAAACGTCAGAAGAGAGGCTATAATGCAGAACAGTGTACAACCCTTCGTATGCTAGCACAAACAGGCTATCCCTTGCTTGTGTGTGTGTACGTCAAGGTCAATGTCAAAGTTAACCAATTTTTTAAGGATATGCTGTATTAATCTTTCGTTTATCGGGCATTTCTGCAGACTGTTGGGCGCATGTAATTTCATCACTTTTCTTTCAAATACATATCAGAGTGTGTGTATTATGTATCAAATCCGAGGGAAGGAGGAGCATTGTCTTTAAAATAGCGAAGACACATAGCTTTTCGTGCCCTGTCAGCGGTGCAAGCGAAACAGAAGATTATTTTTACGCGGCCTAACGTCCTCTCAAGTGTGTGTGTCACTAAAACTAGTGTTGGATAAAGTCAACGGATGTCTTCCTCCTTACCTTGCATATACATAAGACGGCAAATGTTTGTGATATAAAATGGATAGAATAAACAATCAGGAATGGTTGCAATTGATGCGTGCAAACATCGAATCCCATGACGTTCCTAATTTGACACATAACCTAAGCCGAATAGAGGTATTCTCCGGAGAACTTGCGGACAGTGGGATTTACAGCTTGGCATGGGAAAACGTAGACGTGGATGGTGATAATAGTTTTCAATGTTTCAAAAGATTAGTAGAAAATACTCCTCCTGAATCGAGTGTTCTACCAAAAGTTACCTTTACAGGAGAGCATCCCCTCAAGAGGTCATTTTTAATTAGGGACGACAACCTAACTGCGAGCTTAATTGAACACTACAAGGACTCGGTGAATGAACTACATCTCGATCCGGAAGGCTCTCGGCCATTACACTTCGCCTGCAAGCTACATTACAACGCAGCCATAACTCATCTGTTGAGATATGCAGACGAGCAAGCGGTTTTAGACCAGTGTCAGGACGGATCGACGGCCCTTCACTATGCGGCACAATGTGGCGATGACCGGACTGTAAAAGTTCTGTTGAAGAAAGGGTCGAATGTTTACGAAACAACCGATGCAGAGGACACAGCGCTGCATCTGGCGTGCAGGGGATCGCACGCTGACACCATTGAATTTCTGTTAGCTAAGATGACAAAGAAAGATAGCGTGAATTGGAAGAACGAGAACGGTTTTACACCGCTGCATCTCCTCGGTATGAGCCAATTGATGCACGCCGACGTCGCAATTGCTCTGCTCAATCGGGGAGCCGACCTCCGCAGCCAGGACGATATCGGAAACACTCCCCTGATGACAGCCCTTGAGAACAATAATACAATGTTGTCCCAGTTGATCCTGAACAATCTGCAGCAGCAGGATCTCGATGAATCGCTTCACGTGATCAGCATCCCAAATAAGGCAGGTGAACAAGCGATACATGTGGCTGCTCGACGAGGAATACAACAAGCTGTGGTGGCCCTTATCATGATGAATGCTGACTTGGACGCTGCAACGAATGATGGCTCACTACCAATTCATCTTGCCTGTGAAAATAAACACCGGGAATGTGTGGAGATTTTGCTCGAAAACAGTACTTCTCCACACTGGCCGAATCTGATCAGACATACGGATAATAAAACTCCTGTTATGCTAGCTTCTCGACATTTTGACATCGAATTCCTCAAACCTTTCGCGGATATTCGGAACCTCGGATCAACGCTTATTTGTGAAGCAGGAACCAAAGCCTTGGAGGTTCTAGCCTATGGCTACCATCTTTCACGGAAGCAGGTTGTGAATCATGGCCACTGTGAGAATGAAATGTCTCTCTTTATGGTGGAAAATGCAGAACAACTTGAATTAATTGAAATAGCGAGGGGGAGAAACGGTCCAATGAAGGTATATTTAGCTTTCACAAATAAATGCGTATTGAGTTCATGATCACACATTAAGAAAATTAATTTTGACAGATGCGGGCCGGTTAGGATGTATACTAGTCTCAGAATTTATATTAGTAAATGTACATATTGATTGATATAAAATATAGATCTAGGAGAGTTATTCTTACAACACTGTATCTATTGTTACTTCTAGAACCAAATCATGGATAACCGAGACATCACCGATGTAAGAAAGCCCTATGACCGGAGTGAGCTGATGTGTTACATTCAAAACATACGCCGGAACCGCGAGGACCTGAAGAAGAGGATTAATTATGAGGAGACACTAGAGTTTATGTTTGATCAGCAAATCATAGACAAAACGAAACATGATTTTATCAAGAATAAGACATACGGTTTCATCAGTGGGAACCTGTCTCTAGTCGACGAAATTATCAAATTGGAACCCAAAAAGTTTAACGCGCTATTGCAACACTTCGAGCAACACCATCATGACATATACTCCTGCATAAAAGGTGAGACCTGGTTAAGTATAACACTAGGTGATATATGTCGTTGTATATATTTTTTTCTGAAAAACTATCAATTTTTTTATAAATATACGGATGATCAAATACTTAACACACTTCATCATTATCTGCAGGGTTATTATCATCATGCAAGTGCAATAATGTTATCATATCAGGTCTGCAAACATATTCATACTAATTTGTATTCTTTTTTTCCAGACGGCATAGGAGTAGTAGTCAGCCACCATGAAGTCCTTCGTTCACACAGACGTGAAATCGTTGACATTTTACTTATTGATCCGTCATTCCTCTCTGCGCTTGTGTCACAAAACGTATTGAATATGGATGAGAAATATATGGTGGAAAGTGGAAACACGCCAACGTATCAGAATTCCAATTTAATAGATATATTGTATCAAAAAGATATTAATACATTTCTTACATTCATAACATGTTTACAAACGTGCAACATGTCGCATCTTGCAACGAAGCTAGCGATAGAGTGAATTAACACTTTTTATTAGTTCATCAATTGCCTAATATGAAGAGAGATCGATATCGTAAAATAAATGTTGTTACTACCAATGCCATTTATTTATTAGATAAAAGCAAGTGTCATGATGCCGTGTATAAACACAAATACTTAAAGTATGCGTCATAAACATCAACTTTGATCGAGAATGCATTAAAAAGGTGAACACTTTGACACTTGAGCATGGTTTGATTCATTCAAGTGAGTTCATGATAGTCGACTGCTCTATAAGTGATCTTATCACTGCGACAATTGTTTCATTAGTTCATGTACAAACTGCATTGTTTTTCCTAATCTATAAATAATATCGATCCTGCAAATTTTACGTCTGACTTCACCTCATGACTTGTGATTACATATGGAAGTTAATGCGGTTACTTGAAACCTAAAACAATAACCCTTTCATATAGTAACTGCTTTGCAAGAGGGGAAGTGTTCGTTCGTGTCGCCTCTTAGTAGGCCGATTGTTCGATAAAACACTTCATAATTATTAAAAAGGTATTGAGGATTGTTATATATAATTAGAAATTCGCATGTCAGTGGGAAGATACAATATCATGGCTCATAAAAAAACATCTGTTAATCTCTGTAGGAAAATACAAAATTTAAGTGCATGAAGTCAATGATATCCTTCTTCTAAACATTTTTTGTCTTCTATTATATGTTTTAACAGGGTTTTAGCAATGAGAACATCTCTTTTCGATCCTGATAGGGTGACCGACTGACATCGCTTGTGGCCTGAATATATTATCTCTAATCGCGCATCAAGTATACTGTGAAGATGCGTCAGCAGGTTGCTCTGCAAATAAAATGTAATGTGATTAGAAAATCCATCGTTCACCTTTAGCATGACATGCAGATATGCTGATGCGTTGTTCAAATATAAATCATCACCTCGATGTCGTCCAGTTTATCAACAAAAGATAGTGTTGCCGGGTCGTTAATAGTCTCGGGGTCGGCGATAGAAATTCTCTCCAGCGCTTTTGATATATCGTCTGTGACGTCCTTAACGGCAACATGTGTTGTAGCTTCATATATTACATCTAATGATGTCGTAACTGATTTGATATTTTCCTCGGATTCTGTAACCCAAATTGTTTCATACGATTGTTATGATATTAAATATATATTATATATATTAAATGAATATAAAGACATTTTAAAACGATTAAATGCATAATGCCTACCCATCCTGGTCAAGTGACTGTTCAACTTCGGGTCAATGGACAATTTGCGGAATTCAAATATACTGGTGTAGATGTATAGAGCTGACATACGATATTCTGGAAGGATCACTTGTACTGAACGCAAACTCTTGAATGACGACCCACATTTCTCTAAAGCATTCATTATGCAGTGAGCTGAAGACGCACTTGACAAGCTATACTCAACTGAAATTAAGCGATGGTCAGGAGTCTAAGATCATATTATATTTATGACAATGAATAATATGTATTTTACAAGAATAAGACACAGTTCCTAGTTATAACTGGTTTATGTCGATCAAACATGCTAGGACGGATGCGTATCGAATCTAGACAGCTTAAATATTATTCACCGTTCGCTTAATGCGTTTTTAATAGTTTTGATGTGCACGTGTGACCTGAAGGGGAAATATGCACGCTGAATGAAACAACATTTAGAGTTAAATTGTTCGTTTAGAACTGCGGTGTGTTTAGTATACGTGGCAAAGTGTGGCGCACCATTCAGGATAATATATATGTGGCTATTAAATCATTTCGAATATAGGATTGTATATATATATATATATATATATATATATATATATATATTCATACCTCCCCGTAGGACGGAAAATGCTATTGATGCACAGCCGTAAGTATCTGCCTTATTGAGTGCTGCGGCGATTCTTTCAATCCATGATTTCGTCTCATCCTTTTTGTTCGTGGCGACTGGTTTAATGTGAACTAATACTTTCCGTAAGTTGCCTCCATATGTAAGCTTTACTTTTTCTTTTTTGTAAGCTGAATGAGACGGATTCGTAAATACATGGTGTATAAACAATTGTTGGGTGTCAAATAATTGTGATGACCTCATGCATGTAGTCAGTTTAAATAATTTGTCAACTTAACATAATGACTGTCGAACTACAAAATTCATTATCTATACAGCTTTACGTTGAATCATTACAGGCTAAAGGCAGTTGAATATTTTATATTCTACAGGCAACTTGGCATACATCAAAGTAGGTCCGTTTTAAAAGAAATATCTCACTCACAGAGTGATTCCATCTCGTGTTTAAGTTGTATTCCGCCTTTTCTCGTTATCACATCTCCGACAGCGCCTGAGAGTTGCAAGTAATTATTATTGTGAACATGTATACCCATAAACTGACCAGAAAAAAACAACACAAAATAATAGTGCCTATATCATACCCAATATTCTGCTTTTCTTGTCAACTTGGCTGCACACACACAAGGACTCGGCATCAGCCATAATTATATCTCCATATTTTACGTGTACGTGGATCGTTTTTCCGAATTGATATTCACTACGTTGTAATGAATCTAAAGAGGTGATAGACAGAATAAACATAGACAGAATGAAGAACACCATACAATTGATTGTGATTAGACACAAAATTATGTTCAGTGTAATCAATGATGTCAACCTTTTTGCGTATGAAACCAGCTCGCGGTTCCTGATAATTCCTTATCTTCTCTCTGAATGGCTACCGAGTGCCTCTTTTCTATTTCTTTTAATTTTAACTGGCCATTAAGTGATCCGGCTGCGTCTTGTAATCCAATCCTTGGCAGAAGCACACGGTGAGATTTGGTATGACGCTCGAGGTTCTTTATATACTGCACAGCTCCAGGAAGAAGTCGCTCTTTGGCTTCAACTTTCAGTGATCCGTCCTCAAGCCACTGGAATCTCGTATCATTATCAGGTTGGGATTTTATTGTTTGAATAATGTTCCCTCCGAACAAACTCTTTATTGTTCTTAACGTAATATGTGAGAAGTCCTGATCTGTTATGATTTCAGTTGCTAGGAGGGTTTGAGTGGTCGGTAGCTTTTTCTTTAAACTAACTGTGATATCAGCGATGTCATCACACAAACCAAAAACAGTCAGCACGTGATTGTCAACTTTCACACGAAATTCACCATGGAATTTAAGATTAACAAACTCCATATGTTTTGACCAGTCAGTTGACTGGATCATGTCCTCGCCTCGGCTGTCCAACTCTATGTAGCTTTTTCCAATCATATTTTGTATCGCTGTCTTAATTGTATCAATGTCTTCCTGCGACCGTCCATGCACCACATACTTCTGGAAAAGTACCTCTACCAACCAAAATTGGCACTTTGATCGGTGTTTCATCTTTTGACTAATACTATTCATTTGGAGCAGGTCGCAGATCTCTTTATCAATATGAAGAAATTCTTCTCTGATAAGTTCCCTTTGAAAGCTCTCCAGCACTTCATGTGCCTCTAATTCTCCTATTTCACTCCCGTAAATAGTGATTTCCTCCTCAGACATTGAGTAAAGAATGCTGCTAAATTTCTTACTAATCTGCTCATGAACTTGACATGCTTTAATTATGTTTTTGTTGTTCTCGTGTATCTTTATCTGAAGCAATTAGTGTATCATATGTTGAAGTACATGTATGTACCAGGTTGGAAACATTGCAATCTTTCAATTAAACATGGAATCATATCAATTAATAATACATACCTTCATCTTGCCTTTCTTGCTTTTGCGAATTTCCCGGAATTCGTTAACTTTCGTCAAAACAGTGTCGATTGCCCTACTGACGTATACCGGCTCTCCGATTATTTTCATCTCCCCTGTCTCACCTAGGGCGTAGTCGATCTGCAATTCATCAACAAACGATCAAGACAATTACCTGCATGAGTATTTGATTAGGTAGATTTGAAGCTGAATGGATCATGAACTCGAGAAACCATGTGTGTCGATTTATCTTTATTTAAAGCGTAATGGCGCATGTCTAGAGTTCTGGATTATGACAAGAACTATCTATATAGACACGGTACTTTAGAAAAACCCAATAGCTAGCAACATATAGAGTGCTCTCACGAGGTGCTATTACGGAAACCTAATTAACATCGGGAAGGTTGTCGGACACACCCTGTCCGACTAACACAAGTACGAATTGCAATTTTCCAGAACGACTGGCTCCCTGAAAATTATAGTTGTTGGACAATGTAAACAGGATTTCGTCACTAAAACAGTTTTATTGGCCTCATTGACTCGACATTGCAATTTGCTTACGAGACTGCAATGAAGTACATTTATGTAAGAAAGCCACATGTGTAATCTAATGACTCGCCCCATATATTATATGTAGAGCACCGCTTTCAGCAAAAAATAAGTATTTAGGATCACAAGGCTGCTGCAGTGTTCATGATCATATGTAGCAAAATGTAAGCCAGATTCAAAACATTACACGTTGAAATAACCGGAGGTGAAAGTCTGCGTTGATATTGCGCATGATTAAGACAAATATCTCTGTATAGATATTAAATTAGTTTTTGAAATGTCTTGCATTTACCATGGGACATTTAGTGTAGTTGAGTGTCTGTAGTTGCGAATGTTGTGACTGACCTTCTGGCTATGGGCATTAATGTCACGGAGGTGTTCTCTAACTAACGCCAAATCCTTTTTGTGGGGGGTATCGACCTCCGTCACCTCGAACTGCGAGCAAACTCTTTCCCATCCGTTCAAAATATCGGTCCTACACAGATCGTGAGATTCGCGCCCGCAGTTGTCCGTGTTGTGTGAGAAAACCAAGGGCAGATCTTGTGATTCGGGCCACTTGATATCGTAATGTATCTCGCCAGCTATATTAGACCTCACATCACTCAAGAGCTTATCACTTCTTCTGATAAAACGGGCAATGTCAGCGTCCGCCTTAGTTTGGAATTCTAACATTTCAGGTTCCTCGGCTACCCTTTCCTGCACGTGTGATTCGTCATCAATCGAACCCTGGCGCCCATATTGTTTGAGACTGGGAGAGGATGCCGAAACATTTCTCGTCCGTGGCTTTGGTATGGGCTGACGGCTGGAGGTCTTGCTGAAGCCATGGAAACAAAATGCAAATGAAGTTTTGTTAATTAATACGGATGATAGAAAATGTATCTAAGATCCACGCAGAAACAAGTCAAATTATACCTCTCACTCATAGCATTCTGTCTGTAGTCAGATTCCTATTTCATTGGGAATAGAAATTGCCAATGCATTTTAATTTAAAACGTATTCAGACATAGATTTGTACGTATTCGAATCATTGCACGCAAGTATCTTAGATGGCGTATTGCCCTTTATAGATAAAACGTGTATCATTCTGATTTATATTAACTTTTAGACATACTTTCCTATCGTGTAACATGAGTAAATTCTCGGACTGACTTCGGCTAGGAAGTCTATTGACAAGGGTACTTGCAGCATCATCCTCCGAAAGACATTCTTTGATTTTCTCCTCAAACTTTTTCACATTTGATTCTATTCCTTCAACTTCGATGCGATAGGTTTCCTCGTTGTATTGTAACTGGCGATGTAAAACAAGTCATTTGAGTTAATTTCGACCAGTAGTTAAGACTGTATTTCCAACAAGCATACTGTTCCGTAGCCCACCTTTAAATGCAGAGCATTGGCCAAATCTAATTTGTTTAGATTAAGCCGCACTTCATGATATTTATCTTTCCCAATCACCATCTCCCATTTGTGAGTAGCAGTCTGGTCATCCTCACTAAATCAATTTAATAAGATAAAACATATAGAATGGGTCATTAATTTATAATACTTTGTGATATAGCATATCGTTAAATTACATAATTACCTTTCCAATGAGGAAATGGTGTTAGATGGAGGGATCTCAGTCTGAAAATGTAGTATCAACCGGGTAAATTTAAAATTGTAAAGCTTATTGGTGTTGGTGTGAAAATGCATTAAAGTTATAATTGCACAAACCTGGAAGATAACTGATGAGTATCCAGAGTCTCCAGTGTAACTGATGGATCTTCTAAATGGTAGGGAATGACTGGATTCAGGACCCCATGATTTTGTCTTTGAAGATATTCTTCTTGATGCCTTAGGTTAAAAGAAGTTACATAATTCTACTTCAAAGCTTATCAGCACCCGTTTATATTAGACGATGGAATTATTTTTAAGTTCCTTGTTATGGCTGTGTGACGGAGTTTAGAAGCCATGACCGCATGTACATGAACGTGTATAATTCATTCAAACACTGGTCAGCATTACACATTAAATAATTGAACATCGCCGATTGGCTATACAGTGAGTATCAATGATTTGGAGTACATTCATATTGGTTGAAAAATCTGACGATATAAACATTAGGGTAAAAATTAACAGAAGTTTACATCGTGCTAATTTAGTGACTAATTCATTTCCTACCGGTTTTGGTTTGAACTCCTCGGTCTCCTCGGCAGGATTCTTTCTGGTCAAATATTTCTCCAGAAGCGTTGACATTTCAGGGTTATGGCAATATTTCGCAATGTCGATTAGTCGCCGTAAGCCATCGGCGTTGATTGCAAGGGATGTTTGGTGATGATCAAGTAAATATTGAACACATTCTACGTTTCCATTTCGGACACCACAAACGAGCGGAGTACCATAAGCATTTTCAGCATTTAAGAACTTTCCATATCCGTGTTTCACTAGTAGTTGTAAGATATCGACATTTTCAGACATAACTCCATGATGCATCGCCGATAAACCCTGATCATCTATTGTTGTCATCAACATATCGTCCTCATTTTGCTGTTGACAGTGTTTCAGGATCATTTCTACATTTCTATCGCATCCCTCTCGGCAGGCGACCATGAAAGGTGTTAGACCGTCTTTAGTCTGGGAATAACATAACGATTTATTGCTCTGTAGTATGATCCTGATTACTTTCTCATCATTGTTTGTCGCAGCGTAGTGCAAGGCAGTCCATCCACGATTATCTATGATCGTGGTGCTCGCTTTAAATGTATGCAGCAAACAATACACAATCTCACACAAACCTTTAGCAGAGCTTAACATTAATATTGTTCGACCACCGCTGTCTCGGTCATTGATATTCAACTTTTCTGACGATAAAAGGTGGTGTATCCTTAAAACATCCCCCGTGTCGCAAGCTTTGTGCAAAGGCCATTTGTATGCCATGCTTAAAAGATGAAATAATGTTAATCATCAACACCTGGTCTTCCTTGTTAAGGAATTGATTTTAATGTGACGTTCTTCCCAATCTGCTGTACGTTTGAAATTAAAGTCACAAAGTTCAACGACATCAGTTGTTTATTGTGCATGACAATTTCATAACCATGTTGTGACATGCCTTTATAGGTCAGATTTATTGAAATAAAGTCCAACCTTATGTCAGCATACATATCGAGACGTATCACGATTTACTTGTGTATCTGTATTTTAAGCACAGACACCGTTCTGTTTGTATATAATTGAGACTACTGGATTTCAGGTAGAATTATAGTTTAATTAAGCTTCTTTAATTAAAGTAATATATCCTTCATATATGACCTGCATATATTGCTGATCATACACGAATAGATACGATGGAGTAGAATAATCAATATAAGATATTCACCGCACGTCTGTGCACGTCTATATCAATTTCATGTTTCTAAGACACATGTAAATTAGTTCTCGATAATCATGTTCACCTAATATTGATCGTTTGATTAGCAGACGTTGTCTAGCTTACTTCGATAATTGTATGACAATAGTAATCAAATTTTAGTTTATTTCATGATTATACTTGGTGTTCCCAGAACGATAATATTAAATACGGCTCGTTACACATATGAATATGACATTTTTATAGGGAAAACGGATACAAATTATGGATCCTTTGGAAATCCCAAGGTTCATTAATGACAAAACTGTTCCATGCTGGGATGATTCAAAATTAAAACACTTAGATAAAATAGTTCAAGGCCGATTCACAAACATTGACAAAGTTCAATATGTTGCCACTAAAGGTATGTATATTGATAGGATGAATTGTTACTAGCAAACATCGACTGTTTTGTGTCCAAACCTTTGCTTTCTTAATCGCGATGACCGAAAAAAGATCGATTTGTTCTTCAGGTACCTTAGTGCGTAAATCCTACAAAAAAGAAATTTCTCTGGAGAAAGTGAAAATCCTGTTCCAGAAAGAAAAGGGGATTTTGTTAAGGCTGGAGCATAAAAGCGTAATTAAGTTACTTGCTTGCAGTGACGATATACATGTCTTGTATCTAGATCTAGTAGAATTTGATTGGAAGAAGGCGGCAAGTGGCCAGCAGTATGAAAACTTTGATTGGTCGACAATGGGATGTGATGGTGTATCGTACGATCTAGCCCAGTTTACGGAACAGCTGCATATGCATGGAAAGGTGGAATGGTTTCATGAAAAACGAAAGTTTTGCAATCAGATAGCTTCACAAGTGGTGAAAGGCCTGAACTATTTGCATGAAGAACATGATATTGCACATCTGGACCTGAAAATGGAAAATATTCTAATCGGTAACAATGTAGACCACCCATTCCAGTGCAAAATCACTGACTTGGGATCTGCGTTTTCCACTTCAGTGGACATACAGCCCCGACCAATTGCCACTGTTCTCTATCAGGCCCCAGAAATATGTAACAAAGAGATCGATGTTACGAAACTTACAATAGATGACATGAAAAGACTTGATATATGGTGTTTTGGCATAGTTTTATATTTACTATTGAACCCGAATTGTCGTTATCCATATCAGCGAAATATCCCCACCGATGCTACAGAGGAACAAACGAGAACACTCCTGAATACGGTGATGGCAGACTGCATGAACTCGAGGACTATTCCAGCACACCATGAACAATATGCATTCTTGCGAATCGACTGTCCGGTTGTTTTGCAATGTATGAATGATTGCTTGATATTTACCCCAAGCGATCGGATACAATCCATATATTTGGTTCCGAGGTAGTATATATATCCTGTATCGTTAAATATTGGGCAAACGTTACTATGGTAATTCGAGACTGCTTACCCACAAGTTATTTGATAACACAAGTATATTTGTATATTCAACTTAAGTACATAAACAAAGTATCGCTAGTATAGCGTGTGTCTTCGATTGTAACATCATCTGAGTGTATTTAAGAAAACGTCAAACATTTTTTAATGATATCGATAGGTTTATTGCAAATCGACCGACTTCGTTTCCCAATGTTTAATTGACAGGAAACGGCCGACGTCAGCTTTATGATAATTGTTTTTTAATTATTAAAATTTTGTATTTAAACTATCAATATCTTGAATCTGATGCCATGTTGAGGGTGTTCGTTGAATGCTTCAACTGGAGCTTATACCAGAACCAATTCTCAAGTTATACTGATTTCAGACTTCGGAAGGAAGAGAAACCGACGGTGCCATACAACCTGGCTGCTTTGGTGTACAATACAGATGCGGAATGTGCTGACAAATTTTCTCCGTATCCACAACTGCCGCCTACACTGGTGATAGATGAAGATCAGTACGACTCATATCACGATACAACATTCGAGCCGCAAACCGATAACTGCGCGCGAACAATAAGTACAGTTCCTGATGAAGAGGATATATATGAGGCACCAGATAACTACGCGCGAACAAGGAGTGCCGTTTATGAAGAATATCCGCCATATGGGGCACTACCAGATAAATACGCTCGAACAAGCAGGACAGTTCCTCGTGAAGAGTCGGATTATGATGTTTACTGGGGGCGAGAGTCGAAGCATGATGCACCACCGGCAACTGGACCACGTCCATTACCTCCGCGAATATCAATGTTTCCTCCACCACCCCCGCCAGATCCAGGTCCAAGACGAGATCTACCATCTCCAGCGCTTCTTACCAAGGATAATTATTCGTCGAGGATTCATAGTCAACCACGAACCACGTCAGGCATTCGGATGTCGCCAGGTAGTGTACCATTGCTAGGACTAACTTTGAATGATCAGACGAATACTTATGAAGATCGTAAATGCATTCCTACGACGTTTAGGCCTAAAAAGGACGATGCAAAAGTGCTTACGCATTGGAAGATTTCCAACTTCAGTCCAGACAACGACCTGCTTTCGCACCAAAATGATTTAAAAATTCTCCTGGAGAAGGGATGCCAAGGAACCATACGCAAGATTCATACTTTCAAACCGGAAGGTGTCGTATATATAACAATTGAGAACCAAGGTATGATTGACCTTAATGTATCATATACCGATACTATTTGAACGGTGAAATATTCATTCTATCCATTGTATTTCTCATTGTATATATACATAGGTATTCTACCGAATGATATCACCATACAAAACCGACCTCTCACCCTGCAAAGGCTGGACAGGGACTACCGGAGCTCGAGTAAAGGGGTAAAGATTTCTAGTGTACCGACCTATATTGACATGAAAGTGTTTGAATCCTATCTGACGGGTAAATATGGAGGTCAAGGAGATGTGGAACACATAGAGCTCTCTCGCCTTGCCGTTGGAGAATTGGTTGTGACCTTTATTGATAAAGAAGGTACTCAGAAGTACACTTTATTAGTAAATAATTTGAGGATGAGATATATGCACATAATGATGTCAATAATACGGTGTATTCGACATGTTAATTATATCTGTTGAATTTCTATCACATTGATATCATGTCAAAGGAGGGCGTTGTTAGTGCAATTCAAATCAAAATTTGCAGCTGCTGTAAGGTTAACCCGCAACGGTCGTATTAAGTTCATGGAGTTCGAATTACCTGTAAACATGATGACTCCACCACCACCGTTGCCGCACAAGAGCGATCGTGACCTTTATTCAACTGCTTTGGTCAAATCAATTCCAAATTCAGTCGAAATGAGAGAATTTGAAAGGCATCTGGAAAAATGTGCAGAGCAAGAAATCCTTCAAAAAAGCAAGCTGCATCAAAGTGATGAGGAATTCGATCTCGAATTGGAATTTGTACGGCAGATTGGTAAATTATTTCATGTATTTCGTATGTACTATTTAAACAGTTATATTCAACAAATATATAAAACTATGTTATCCTTATTTATCGAAGACTTCAGACAATTTGAGAAAAATGTGATAGAAAAGCCTTTTATGGGAGTAATGGTAAAATTGGATAGACACGGAAACCGCTTTGGCACTTACCGGTCTACAGAGATAACAAATGATGAAGTTGATTCAGGTCTGTTTTTTATTTTTTATATTTGTGTTTGATCATTTGATTTATTCTATTTATATCTGCGTAGGCCCATAACAGATTAGTGAAATATACTCTCGTATGATTATGTCCTATCTAAATTTGGATCAGAGACAAATTGGTGGTCATCTTACTGTATGGCAGCCGTACATCTTCTCTGTTGAAGAACGACATCATAAACCAACGTCCATTGTTTGCAAGTCCGCATAATCACTGCTGGCTATGTTATCCTATGACACGCATGTATATACAAATTCAATATATCTCATAGACATCTCTACATTTCAGAAAACAATTACGCCAACGTTTTGCAAGGAGAAAGTGACCCGGGGAAAGGCATTAAGGAGAATGTAATACATCTAAAAATCGAGGTTGCTAATCGTTTGATGAAATTTCACGCAGATGATTTGAAGATAAACCTCCAAATTAAACTTGGTCTCCAAGTGAGAGATGTAATAGATTTAGACTCGACAGGGGTATGCTTCTTCGCGAATATCATCCCTTTGACAGGTGAGGATAGATCTTACTTGAAAATAACATGGGGCTATGAATAAACTAGCATGCGATGTAACTTTTCATTTAATCATAAATAGGTAATCCCATTAAGTTTGATGATATCGAGATCCATCACTCGAAGCTAGAGATAGAGAGGGTTGTCTATCCATATCTGAAAGAAACGTGTGGAATAGTCATAAGTGGCCAACTTGACAAGCTAGACGATGAGCTCTTGGAATCATATTTTGAAGGTCAGGTTTTTGGCGCATTCCGCCTGGAAAAGCCAATGTACAGGAGATTAAATAGGATGTATCTAAACTATGAAACACCCGAAGGTATTCATCAATATATCTAGTGGTGACGATAGTTTATCAATATACGTTCAAGTGTTGTCAGCTTACGTTAGGTCATGTTATATTGCTTATATTGAATTAAAGGGGCCGAATTCGCTGCTGGTAAGAAAACTGGAAAATTGAGTGGAAAGGATTACACAATCGATAGGCTTCCTGCTGCATGCCCTCCGCCATGGTATGGGGAAGATCTAGACCAGTTCATGGTCACAGTGCGAGGGCTGCAAGAATACAACGATACTGAGCTGTTCAAAGACAAATTAGAGCAGAAAGCATCATGCAAAATCCAACTACGCTATGTGAATGGTCACGGTTGTTTGTTACTTCGTCTCGAGAACTGTAAGAGTGAGTACCCGTCGATACTAGTCAGTCTTAGTGTAATATATCACAAAAAGACAAAGATTACTACAACTGAGGGGGGGGGATCCGCTATGTTATAATTTTATTGTAATTAAAGAAGCACCTTTTCTATCTTTTTTTAAGGTTTCAATGTAGCTCAGGAGTACTATAGCACGCATCCATTCCAGGATAAAATGTTAGTGCTAGAGAGATGTCCTAAGCCTACTCGTTTGCAAGTTAAAGGTGTTCGATTATCATATGATAAGCTTAATCTCGTGGTTAGAGCAATAAATAACAACTTCCAGATCACCAGGTATCCATCGCTCATAATTCCCATATTCAATTTGTCATGTAAAATGTTTTCTATGTAAACTCATGATTTAGCAATCTGATACTAATGCTGAAACATTTTTTACAATTCATGATATATCTAGGCAGAATGAAATCGACAAAATAATTCATTCATCCAAGAAGTATGCGCAGCTGGTGTTTAAGGATCGTACTGAAATAGGTCAGCCTTCAGTGTTCGTGACTAGTAAATGGTTGCGTTATATTTCATCACAGGCATAAACTTCAATCGATAAACATGAAATGAGAATACTAACTATCATCTATCTTCACACTGTCTGTAATTCTGAAGCTGGCTAAGATTTTTTCTTTTAGAATTCCGAGATATTGTGGATAGAATTCGTGGAGATGTACCAGAAGGTATTGAAATTGATGTCCTGTACGATAATATTGGTTACCCTGTGGATATCACCGACAAAATTAACAAGCCGATGTTGAAAGTAAATGTCCATGCAAGACTGCCTCAGTTACAAGGCAAGTCAGTTTGCTTGGATTGTTACACAGTAACTTTTTTTTCATATTTACAAATCGGCGGTGATTTTCGTACCATATTCCGTATGTTCCTTTAATACTAAAACAATTTTCCCATACTTTTTTTGTGTTCATTATAACACTCGGTTTGCTATTTAATGGCCGATTAAAATTAATAGTTTTAATACATTTCTCATCATTGTGCTGTGCTCGGTTATGTCGTTTTGCCTACATCGTTGCGCAGTCCCCATTATTTGTTTAGGATGAAGGTTTTAATGCGTCTTGTTTCTTTTAGTGAAGAAAAAGGGCATGTTTGCCTTTGGTGACAGAAGCACAGTATCCATTGAAGAGCTTATTAATAAGCATAAGGTGATATATAACGGAGGGTTCCATTCAACAATACATAAATCCAATTCAAAGAGAAAAATTCATAGTCGATTTATTTTAGAATAAGACTCATACTTGTGTGACTGTTTCCAGCTATCTGAAGAGGAGGCCAAAGCATACTCATTAATTGAAAACGACGAAACTGTAAAATCACTATTCGAAGCTACATATTCGTGTCGATCGGATAAATGTAGAGTTAAATGGAATAAGAAGTATCCAGAGGTTAAAACACAGAAAAGCTGCCGTGTCTGTTCAAAGATTAGCGTTTCCCACCTGAGAGGGGCTTGGCCTGAATTTGTAGAGAAAAAGTTTGAAGAAAAATCGTTTTCTGCCAACGGGAGAAAACGCGACGTCATTCTAGACATTTTAGCTGATTTACAGGGACTTCTAAACATACAGGTACATATAGCTAAACGTTGTACCGGGCCATCAAAAGAGCGAAACAATAAAATTATATTCTGGATATGAGCAGGGTCCGTCGGGTATGAGTAACTCAATTTCTTCATTTCTTCAACTTCCATTCATAACATAACATTATTTTATGAATGAAACATTGTTACCCACTGTTATTGCATATCACAACAACGTAGTCATGTCATTACGTACTTCGATCAGACGACCCTTCCTTAACCAACAACTAGACAATTTTGAATAGTGTAATGTGGCTTTCTTGGTAGATATGACCAGCCCAGGAGTAGAGTGTTAAATAGTATTAACTATCACAGATGTAATCTTTATTCTTGTGCTGATGCCTAGCCCATAGTCCCCCTGCTTATAATCTGATCTCTTTGCCAAGCTCTGCCAGTGAGGTGATTCTCATTCACTTATCTAGACAGGCTCTCATTACAAAACAGTTTAATCTTGATGGACTCGATTCTCATCATAGATCAGTTTAATCTAACGAACTTTAGAGATCAGCAGGTCACGACTGATGCCTGCATGCTATTACATCAATGTATGAAGATAAAAACTAGGCACATATGCATGATACCCTTGTGTTTGTTACATAAAGCATCCCAATAATACTAGGTTCATATATGGTTCACATGACTTTGTGTTATACTTAGCTTCTAACACATCAATATTAACATCAAATAACAGTTAATTACATTATGACAATACCTTTAAGCTATTCTTTTCACCCATTTTTATTTAAAATACATTACATCAAAGTGACACAGCCCTTGTTTTTTGTTTTTTTTTTGG
>JAXGGS010052327.1:7434-22960 GCA_035585475.1 Armandia brevis | reverse complement strand
CATTGTCTATAGTAATTTAGTCGTCTATGACGTCACATACACGTCACATTTACGTTGTCTACAGAAGTCCGCTTCATAGGTCTAAAGTACAACACATGTCAGTTGCTAAGATAAAAGAAATCATGATTTGGAATGATAAAACATATCAAATAATATCATAAACATGCTATAAATATGATATAGCTTATCCTAATAGTATTAGTACAGTTAGAGTGATAAAAATGATCCACTTTTTAGGTCAATAATTGGGTGCGGAGTTATAAAAGGCAAGCATGATTACAAAATACTCAAGTTGAGATGGACACCTTCCAAATGAATAAACCGGTTGGAATGACTAAACATATATATCTATAGGTGTATAATGTACATGTTTATTGGATTATTGCCCATAAATGTCTTAAAATGTTTACATTTAAGTGCAAATGAGCAATCGAAATGTGTTGCTATCCAATGCACTTTTGAGCGGCCACTCTAGCTTAGAGCCAAGCTGATTACTTCAATGCATATTAGTGCATTTCATTAAGTCACCCCTTTAAAGTGGACTGGTGTTGTTGTCCTCTCCAAGCTATCTCACCTGGTTCAAATTAGTATGAGTGTATTACTTGCAAGTGAGGAAAAGCATCACTTGAAGACAAAAGAACTGGTCTTGGTTTCTACCATGCTGCCCTTAGCCTGTGATTGTTTGCCCCTTTTTTGCAACCTTAAAACAATTTATTATGATACAATTCATGCAGTTTTAATCACATATTTCAGCATCAACAGGTCTATTGGAAAAATGTCCCTACTTTGGTTCATTAGAAACATTTTTCTATTGACAACATGGTGTGAAAGTAAAATGAGCTGCATTTATCAGTTACCATTATTTTGTCTTTTTGCAGGAAACGTAAACATCCGCTCCAAATCATGCCATAAAATGCAGAATATGGATAAAATTACAATTTTGAATAGAAAAGATGGATCTGTGAATTTCAAACGAAAATGGATGGAATATAAAGCTGGGTTTGGGCATCCATATGGTGAGTTCTGGCTAGGTTTAGAATGCCTGCACAAGATCACATCAGCAAGAAAGTATGGGTTACATGTAGAGTTTGGTGATTTTCGGGGTAAGGTGTATCAGTCTGGTTATAGAAGTATGTCAGTAGGACCGGAGTCAGGAGGGTACAGACTCTCTGTATTAGGTTATGATAAAAGTAGCTCAGGTGGGGATAGTTTAACTAACTCTAGATTTAAAGAAATGAACATAGCTAATAACATGAAGTTCAGCACCATTGATAGAGACAATGACAAGTGTACTTGTGACTGTACACAGAGGTATGGTGGCAGTGGTGGTTGGTGGCCAAGTACTTGTGGATTAGCTGGCCCTACAGGTATGTACCTAACAGGGGGACGGATTAGTAGATCAGGTATGACCTGGTATTCTGGTAAAAACAATTGGTACTCCTACAAGTTCATGAAGCTTACACTTGTACAGCACTACTGAGCAGCAGTCAGTTTGAAGCATAAATGTACAGGTGTTTCTACATTCTATATGTATCATGTTTATTAACATATCTATTTAACCCATATATAAAATCACAATACAATATTTTCAATAAACATATATTGTTTCATCTAAGTCCTGGATGTATATTGTAATATAGAGCCTCAAAGGTTGTAATCATGTGCCCACTGCATCATACTATTGATAGTGGCAATGATTCATTGTTGTAAATGTATTATGTTTCATCATAAGGCCCCATAAAATTAATAAGTTGTTTCTCAGGCTTTTATTTGCTGATAACAAACAATGGAACGACCAAGGACTCTGAGATTGGACTGTATAGAGAAAACTTTATTAGACACATTACATTAACTTAAAGACAATTTATTTTTCTCATGAACACGCTTGTATTACATACTACACTGTTTATTAGATTATGCATATTTGACAAATAACTATGAAACGTCTACGGACTCGGAGATGGGGCTGTATATATCAAAACTTATTTGACACATCTTTCTAGTAAAGTATTCCACAGACTGCATGCCTGTGTGCTGACAAACAAATGCAAGAACAAAATACAAGTTTCATATTTTGGTTAGTTCATTTCATGATATTCTATAATGTAGGACAAAGGTCATGATGGCAACTAGTATTCCTTTACTCTTTGATCGTTACAATCACACTCTGGCCACGGATGTGGTATTGAAAAAATGTAAAGTATTAAGCAACATATTTTTAAACCGGGTTTTTGTGATTGTAGCTTTTATGGTAGATATGACAAGTCCAGGAGTGTGTGTTAAATCAGCGTAGCCCTTTATTATCACCAATGCGGTCTAGCCTAGAGCCATCCTGATCTCGCTGCTAAGCTCTAGATCTCGATCTCTAGATCTCATCTCTAGCTCTCCCTAGATCGATCTCGACTGCCAGTGGGTGAATCTCACTCACTTATATAGGCAGGCTCTTGTTACAAAACAGGACTATCTAGATGTACTCTGGCCAGACTCTCAATATAAAACATTATAATCTTTAGAAGGCAGCAGGTCATGAGTGAGGCCTGCATGCTATTACATCAGTGTATGAATATAAAAACTAGGCACATGTATGACACCCATGTGTTCCTTATATAACACATCCCGATAATACTAGGGTCATACAGGATACACATGTGTTATACATAACTTCTAACACATCGCTATTAAAATCAAATTACAGTAAATTACATCATTACATCCAACATAACAAAAACCGTTACAATGGTGGCCGAAAGTAGTACCAGGCGCCGAACGGTAGGGATAGAGTAATGGCTTCACACTGTATATTTTGTTTAAACCCAGATATGACATCAATCCTGTTTTATGTTAATATTCCCATTTATTACGATGGATAGAGTTACACTATCTCTACCCGTTGATATAAATGCAATACTAAGGTAACAGGGCAAGTGGACATGTGTTCTTTATATTGCCAAGTGATCCCCTGAAAATCAGACCACGCTATATTGCGAACAAGCAAAACTGCTCACAAAAGCAAAAGGAACTAGACCCTAGGAAAATTGCGATCAATTTAAGCTGCAGCTCACTTGTGTAAGATGTTGGTTTTATATCTTCTCCGACGGCTCGGATTACCCTGGGTATGACGTGGATTGATCACTCCTGTCACATACCAGGCAGATCATCCGAGAGAAAATAGAAACATCAAACCGCTAAGTGGTGGCTCGTGGCCGGGACCTGGTTGTGGTCCTCAGTCGGGGAGCCGACTGCGGGGACAGCTGGAGATGCCAACTGAGTTATCACTCGGCAATTAATTCATCAGTTAAAATTACATGATAAACCTGCGCAGGGAAGCTGCGCAGGAACACAGGGTAAGAATAGACCAGGAGCGCGAGACAGTCTGAACTAGACACGCAACCGCTCAAGTCGCTTACCTTGTGCCCGAGCACCCCGGTCTCCGCACATTTAGAGAGTTGACTTAACGTTTGTGAAGTTCAGTGAATAAACCAGTTTGAGATGTCGAATTAGTTTTATTCCTTATTCATGCCGTAGGCCTATCCTACACTTGTACGAGGGCGCAATAATCCTGCTTGTCAATTGCACGATCTAGTGAGCCTAATTTTGGTCAATATCAATATATCATTTAAAAGATAAAAAGAGCAAACAGGAATTATGCCCCATTATCATTTCATGTAATCAATTCCACACAAAAAAACAAATTCCTCACTCGTGTTTGTAACTTATGCAGAATTCATAACCCTGGACGCGCAATTTACGAGTAAACAGATGTGACTTTTCTGCGCTAAGCGAGACCGTGACTGTACAAATTAGAATGAGTGTAGTACTTACAGTACTCAGTACGGTGAGGATAAGATGACTTGAATATACCTAAAGTAGGAATATTGTTTTCCAATATAGTCTAGTGTTTCATGACAAACTAACTTACACTTGCGATTGAGTGTCTATGTTTAATGCTTGTAATGAAAATATAAATATCGAAATAAATCGATAAGTGATAATTCAGAAAGTTTAACATCAATACTTCTTTCAGAGAAAAAAAAGGCCGCACCACCTCCGGCCCTCAAGTAAAACCCCCAAACTATCTCCTTCCACCACAAAGGAGGAAATTGGTAGCATTCTGGCTAAATTAATTGTTTTCCATGCGTAAATGCATCGAAAACCGAAAATTAAACCGCCCGCACCACCCCCTAGTTAAAAAAAGGGCCGTGTCACTATCCTAACTCCAAAAGAAAATAAACAATGGGGGCCGCCGCACCACCGGTCAGCCGGAAATAATAAAAAAAAGCCGCCCCCCCCGCACCATCCCGAAGTGAAAAAAAAAAAGGGCCGTGCCACTTTATGAAAACTGGTAAAATAAAAAAAGCCGCCCGCCGCATCGCCGTTTCTCAAGGTCGAAAACACTTGAGAATTTTTTTTTTACTTTATGGGGCCTATGTTTTAATTTTGCTAAGCAAAACATTATGCACCCAAATTCGAAAGTTCTGGGGTTAACGTCGTATTCGTCGTAGAGTCGGCAGAATCTGTTAATTTGTGGAATTTAATAGTCGGCACATTTAAAACTGTGACAAACTGTCAAAAAGTGAAATTTGTTGAGGGTGGCAGAACTGGGTCACACATGGGGCAACTGGGTCACACATGTTCGTTTGGGTTACGGATGGTGGAGAGAGAGAAAAAGAGCTTTCAGGGGAATAAAGGGAGGAGGGGGGGGGAGAGAGAGAGAGAGCTCTCAGGGAACTTGGTAAGTTGCGGATGGGGGGGGGGGGGTTGCTCTCAGGGAATGGGTGTGTCTGAGGTTAACTTGATGTGTGTTGCTGTGCGGATGGGAGTTCTCAGGGAATGGCTGTGTCAGTGAATAACTTGGTGTTGCGGATAGAGGGGGGACTGCTCAGGGAATGGATGGGTCTGAGGTTAGCTTTGTGTGTGCTGCTGTGTTGAGGGAGCTCTCAGGGAATGATTGTGTCAGAGAGTAACTTGGTGTGTTTGCGAATGGGGAGGGGGGGGACACTCTCAGAGAATGGGTGTGTCAGAAGGTAACTTAAAGAATTATTTGCTTTCCACTCAATATTTGTGTCCTCATAAAATTTAACAAATTCAAACCTAATACTGTATCCAATAGTTACTATCAATACCTGCAGCGCGGGTAACAAAAGGTAGTTTATGTATATATGGTTTATTAATAAATGCATCAACCTTACCTGGTGCTACTTTACCATATTTAGATTTTTGTAGTTCACATTATAAACCTTGAGCTGCATGCATAATCTATATATCGCTAAGCGAAAAGTTTGGGACCCGATTATGGGAGTTCTGGGGGGTATCATCGGATTCTGAGTCGGCAGAATCCGAATATTAGCAGAATTGTACACAGTCGGCACATTAAAAACTGTGGCAAACATTTAGAAAGGTGAATTTATCGTAAACTCGCGACTACACTCTTTTCAGAGACATTTTTCGTTTCCCAGACTCATCCCGGAAACGATCCATGACTCTGTTAAAAGAGAATGGGAACAGCGAGAAAATGGCAAAATCTAATTAGGGACAGGGTCACTGGCGACACAACACTGGCAACACATTTTTCCTTAAATAAAAAATGTAAATACATGCGGAGCGGGAAACAACAGCTAGTTGGTTAATATATTTGCATATGTTGTTACTGGGAGCCTTGATTGTAGCTATGTGGGATGATAGGTTGGTAGTTTTGATATTGTTTTTGACCTGAAGGTCAAAAAATTTAGTGCATGTTAGTAGATGCAGGGAGTCACACATACATTCTTTAGTACATAACAAACACTTGTTATTCATAACCGATGTATACGCGAGATAATTTATTCTATATTTAAGGGTATTTATTCTAGTGGTGCCAGTTTGCTCAGACAGGTACTTTTCAGGTCCGAACGCCTACTTAACTAGTCTGTATGTCTTATATGCCTGATGATATAAAGGTGTGCTCATATATTCCTGCGTCATCTAGGGATAATGTTGTTATACTCATATTTCGGGCATCAGTTCTTAACTTGGTCTTTGCTAAGGATATCCATCCCCGCTCAGTGTCGTATCGAAGCTGCAACGCGTACGTCGGCGAAATCTTTGCCACATACGCGTAATGCAATCCGGAGATATCGTCAACAGAATAGCAGAAAGCTAGATTGATATTGTCCTGCTCACACGCGTGTTGGACAATATCCACCCCTGAAATATAAGAAAACAGGTCCGTAGAACGTACTTATATTATTGGTTTATTTGATGGATGTCCTTCTAAATCATAATTTTATTTGTAAGGCGGCGTTTATAGCCTGCCGCCTGGTGATGCGGCCGATATTTATTATTTACTTTAACCGTGTTAAAACACTTACCTGAAACAAGGTATATGTGTCCTATCAGGATCGAGCAAAGTCCAAATAGTAACAGCGATTCCATTTTCCCTGAATGAGGTTACTCTGAGAGAGAAAAAAAAGATTATTTTGGATAATTGGTCTAATTTAAAGAAAGCTCATGCGAGTGTACTTTTCTTTTAATTTTCACTGGATCAAAATAAATATGTAGAAGTTGCCAACTTAACAACCAGCTTAAGCTAATTAAGCGTTTCACTCAAGGTCAGAGAGTTAAGAAGTTAAGAAGTTCATGCATATAGTTGCCGATCTTAGACCGAAAACAGAGAAACCTATCGCTAGGAACACATAGGACTTGAGGACACCTGAGAAGTTAGTCCAGGTTCGCTCAGTCCCGTGAGAGTTAACATGGGAAACATAGGCCATAGAAGCTTGGTCGCTTCAGATTTTGCTTAAAGCACATCCTGCAACCGGCAGCACTCAATCGGTAAGAAACCAATCTAGACTTCCTTCGTTGACTGTGGCAGCTAAAAACACGCACAGTGATGCAATACTCATATCACCTGTCCACCAACTTTATATGTCAGCCAGCTATACAATTGTTAAGAAAACTTTCTTGCAATTAAGACTTCCGGTACGTTTTCATCATTTCAGCTCAGTCCTTTAACTGGTCGCAAAGGTTTTACTGTAATTGAAACCTGTAACACCGAGTCGTGCCTTGCCACATGGTATCAACACAATTATCCAATCGTTTACCAAATAAATGTTTGCATGCGCATATTTGTACAGGTTAGTGCCAAAATTATGCCTGACAATTGACCTATTATCTACAGTATCAAGATAATCATGTCAAGCGAGTAGATAGTGGAATACCCTTTTTACACTTTGAGTATTGATAAGCATCTTACTAATTTTTATCGTGATGGCGATTGAAAACCAGGAAATAATTAATGATCATCACTATCGTTACGTTAAATTAATATCTTTGAGACTAGACGTTCATAGCAGACCACGCTATATTGCCTAAGAATGAACATCAAACTTATGATCTACTTTGGTATCTGGGCAGGAATCGTAGGTTAGTTTGTGATACATAATTTAAGCATGATTCCATTTCGTAGTCTTTAACAATCCCAGGAAAGTTCATCGCAGAAATCTGTTCATTATGAATTTTGCTTTCAGCATCAGCCGAACAGACCATACGAGCATCCCCTGGGGATAATGTGACCATATCTTGGCACGGTTTTAGTTTGCAGGAAACCTATTCACCCGTTGTCATCCTGGATAGAAACAACGCACCTCTCTTCCGAAGTATTGCTGGAAAAATAAAAGCCTACGGGCAAAAACCTCAGGCAATGGACCCAGGTACAACGCGGTTGGGGACGGAATTGGCCAGTTTGGGATACATATTCAAAACGTTCGAATAGAAGACGCAGGCGTCTTTCGTCTAAATGGAGGAGGCATGTCACTAGAGAAGACTCTCATCATAGATAGTAAGTACTCTCAGGATGTGGATCTTGGTTAAGACTGGCTGCTTGGAAAAGTAAACCCGCTTCAATGGCTAACTTTTACACTGGCATACGTAGTCACCCGAACCCATTCCTATTTTCATTGTTGTGAAAATACATTAATCATATCTCCACAGTATATATTAAATCATTATTAGATTCCGATTTAGTGATTTAAATTATTTTTAGGTTCTTAAGTTTCCAATTGAAAAAGGCTCAAGCTTGCTGAAACGCATTGTCATTAATATAAAACCTGCGGATGATGGGATTTCTAGTGATTTAAGGCAAACAAGTGTCCCTGCGACCACATCCACCCACGACCCGCACGCCATCTTAACCGTGACCTTGACCTTGACAAGGTCATCCACATATTCGGTCGGAGCAGAAAATCTACAAGAACGCGATGGTGAGAACATTTTGGTTGTGTAAAATATATTCACATTATGCTTGTAATGCTGAAGATCGGACTGTTTGCTAACTTTTAATTAATACCCAGGATGCTGGGAATTTCATCTTCCAGCAGATGTGTTAATGATAACTTTGCTGGCTCTGTCGATGGGTTTACTTTCCGGAATTACCATGTTAACCTACTAAGCAAGTCAGTAAACCAATGCACAATCAATTAGCCACATGTTTTTAAATCAACATTTTATTGATGTGCTAGCAATGATACCTAATGCTCCCGAATTTCAGGGCTGTCCGATCGCGAACCATAAATTCTATATACACGATGTATCCCTCACCACACGATTACATTCTGACGGGACGACAGCGTATTACAACAATCATAACATCGACTTAACGATGTCTTAAATTATTGTTTGCATTGTGAACATACCGACGCCTGGTGCGCAAATATTTCCGAGAGGTAAGCATGCACACGTGTATATTGATATCTGTATATCAGCATGGTCTACACATTTTAACCCAGGGTTATAGTATATAATTATATCAATTATCCGAATTTATTACAAAATCTGTCACTTTACATTAATTCACAAAACGTTGAGCCGTCAACTATGAATACCGGGGTGAAAATATTACCGAAAAGTTGTTTTCTTACGACAAGTTTTTTATTGATGTAGACATATACAAATTCATGTATGTGTGTCTGTACTGTATATGAATTAATTCGAATATCCCATGTGGAAGGCGGAAATTCATTCTCAAGTACTCAATGGCCGGTGATACAAAATTTCATTTCCATGGAATTACCGCCCTTTTTCCCGCCCCTTTCTACGTGTAAAATGTACTTCTGGTAAGGAAGTGTGTTAATTGTACGGTTGCCTTCTCATCGAGTCAAGTTTATGGTTATGCAGGGAACTTTTACCCAATAATAGTATAAGGGAATCACATTCACTCACTCTTCTAATCTCAAGGTACCCAACCTCTGGGGCGTGCACACATAGTCAGGATTATGACCATATCAATAAACATCTTTTCCTTAAAAAAAATAAGCTGGTGTAATATCTTGAAATTCTCAGGATGGATGTGCTTTCCGACGTCTATTTGAGGATATGTACCAGACCTAAATATAGTTGCAGAAGCAATATTATCAGGTTTGTGTGTAATATTCCGTAACACGACAAATGAACTATAACGAATATCCTGATTTATCAGGCATGCGATAATTATGTACTATAAACTCATAATGTATATGATGGTTCAGCATATTTACCAAGATAATTATGATTGAAAAGACCAAGACCAAGAGCATTATGGTACCTATCCAGCCTTTGTTTTGCAATGCACTCTGATATATGCGCATCGCATACATACCATCCGCCTGTGTATTATCAGTGGGTGAGCTTCCGACTGTAATAATAATATCGTGTCGCGATATTCATCAAATTCGTTCCAATTGTTGAGCATGCGAACCGTGTTCTTAATAAACGATTTTTTATTACGTAAACTTGTGGATTCTATGACACTGACCTTTCATCGTGAATGGTCTATATTTAGTGATAATCCCTCTCCATTTGTGTTGTAGCATGACCAAAATAACATATTTCCCCCCAGGCAAGTTGGGCATATACAGTGCGCACTGTTTCTCTTCTTCTGCCATACCTTCACATGATGTCTCATGTACAGCCTCCATTGCGTCATCTGTATAAAGTGTCATCACAACATCCACCTTTTCAGCGGCGCTAGGTATCAGTACAACAATTGTAAATTCGGCATTATTTTCGATCAAAGATAGCTGGCCAGAATTTGATCTATCGTTTTCGGAAAAGCGAATGGAGGGGTCCAGGAATGGTTCCAGAGCAGGACATTCTGTCAAATTCAAAGAGATTCAAAGTAGGCAAACAGAGTACAGGTAATATATATTATCAATCATTGATATCGGGTGATTTCTATAAATCGAAATTAAATTTTTAGCATTTGAGCACCTGTAAGCTTAAGTTATAATATGCTCCAAGGAAAGCGAGATTTATGTTGTCCATCGACATTCACCATCCACATTAAGGGACTGACATTTACCTTTGCTGGGATGTACCTGCAGTTGCAATTGGCAATCGTGTATTGTGCCTGATGATATATATGTGTACTCATATATTCCATCATCATCTAGGGATACAGACGGGATGCTTATATGTCTCGCATTGCCAATTAATTTTGTGTTTGCTGATGGTAACCATCCTAGCTCAGTATCATATCGAAGCAGCATTGCGTACGTCGGTAAAAGCCTTGCCACAAAAGCTTCATCTAAACCAGGAACGTCGTCAACAGAATAGCAAAAGTCTAATTTGACATCGTCCTGCTCACATGCGTGTTGAGTGATTTCAACGGCTGATACATAAAAACGAGTAAATGATATATATATATATATTAAATGCGCTAAATCTTATAAGATTTTTAAAATATGTTATGCGTCATTTATTTTATATATTTGTATTGTGTCATAAACGAGCTCATTAAAACCAATTTGTTACCTTACCTAACAGAAAGCCCGTGTGTCCTACTGTGCCCAGCACGAAAAGGGATATCCATTCCATTTTTTCACTTTAAAAGAAATAATGTATGATATATTGAAAAGTCAGTATAAGACTTATTTGAAGTTACTACAGCGTTTCATTCTTTTAAATGTTGGTTTGTAGCTAACATAGTTTTATAAAGCTAATAGAACTATGCATATACTCTCTATATAATTAAAATAAATGCGGATATCGCAAGCGGTTGTGCCTCACAAAGGATGTATTTCTTTCGTGTGGACTAGTATGTCAAGTACCTCTTGATATGAATAATACACAATTAGCTAAAGTAAACAATTGTTCATAAGGCTGAGACAATCTTGTAGGAAAAGGAATATTTCTCTATTAATACTAACATTTATTAGTATGTAGACCTATCATTAGACTAGCAAATTAAACAATTGAATTGCAGCCTGTTCACTACATACAATATATATATATATCTCTACACTTGCGATTGAATAATTGCATGGAAGCTGTCACACTAAGCGGTGCCTGGCAACATAATATCAGCATAATTGTCCAATCGTGTATTGCATAAATGTGCGCATGCTCACACTTTTGGAAGTTGGTACCACAAGCAATAGCTGACAATTATCTATTATTAACATGATCAAGATTATCCTGTCAAGCTTGTTGAATGCCCTTTTTGGTAATTATTGATAAGCGCCACACTCATCCTAATATAGATCCACCCACCAGGAAAGGATGATCATTATATTCGGAAAACTATAGGGCGTGAATATCAAACCCCTCGATATTGTCTGAGAATGAAAATCCAACTTATAATTTTCTTCAGTGTCTGCGGAGGAATCGCAGGTGAGTACATTGAAACATTATTTACGTAACTCAGCTGGCTGTCGTTCACCGCAGAAATCTGTTTATTATGCGTTTTGCATTCAGCGTCAGCCGAACAGACCATACGAGCATCCACTGGGGATAATGTGACCATATCTTGGCACGGTTTTAGTTTACAGGAAACCTATTCACATGTTCTTATTCTGGATGGAAACAAAGCGCCTCTCTTTCGAAGTATTGCAGGGAATATAAAGCACTACGGAAACAAGACCACCGGTAGAAGACCCAGGTATATAGCTGTTGGGGACGGTGTCCAACAGTTTGGGATACATATTCAAAACGTACGTCATGAAGACGCAGGCGTCTTTCGTCTCAACGTAGAAGCGCTAACGGTAAATAAGACACTTATCATAGACGGTAAGTACTCAGCAATTTTGCGTTTATGACATATTTCGTAAGGCCGGAGTAGGCACGGGAAATTAGTCGTATTCTGATCGTGGTGAAACTAATTACCACGTCCACCTGTGTGGCGTAAGTTGTTACTATTAGAGTCCCATTTTATACGTGTATACGTCTACTCAGAATGATAAGGTTCTGGTTAAAAGTCTCTGACCCAAGCACTAATATCGTAAGCGTTTAGAATAATACAAATTCTGAGCACAACTTTGTATGGTATACCGAACTAACAGAGCCTCTTGCAAGACTCAGTAAAAATATTAACAATCCCATAATAAAACGTGGAGCCTGGCACTCTAGGCTATATCGACGACCCTAGCGGTGGATTATAAACCGATGACCCAGAGTTGTTAGTTTAGAGCTTTAGTCTAAACCCTACATAAAGCCTGTTTTATTAAATTTTGTATTTTCAGATGATGAGCCTTCGAGCGATGTGAGGCAAAACAGTGGCTCTGCGACTACATACCCCCCTTACTCCCAGGCAATCTTATCCTTGACCGGATCATCCTCTCCATCAGTCGGAGTGGATAATCTGTACGAACATGGTAAGATACCTTTGTTTATGTAAAGGAAAAGATGCACATTATTAAGTCATAAACTATGCGTAGGATGTTAATTCGGCTAATATAATACAGTGATAATCATTAATTGATCAGCAGAATCGAACGATTTCCATCATGCAATTGCGTTATCAATAACTCTGCTGGTCATTTCGATGGGACTATTTAGTGGAATTACCATGTTTCTTATAAGGAAAACCAAGTGGGTAAATCAATGCATCCCCATTAACTACATGTATTTAACCGTTATTAATATTCCATTGCATCGAAAACAATGATTCATAAAGATTCTGACATTTCAGGGATGTCCAATCGCGAGCCACCTTTTCTACATGCACGATGTCTCCCTCGGCGCACCCCGCTGCTGCCTCTCCAGAGCTACACTCGTAGCGTGGATTCAACAATAGATGATGCTCTTGAACCTCAAATGATACTGCCAAGGAGGGGGGAGTTGATTTCGTCAGGTGATTGTTACCCCGAAAATCGTTTACCACGATCAATCCAGGATCGATGATGGTGTAGCCATAGTATATTGCTTGATTTGAGTTATAGCCAAAGCATGAACACATAAGCTGGAAATAATATATTGTTTATTATCGTGGGTATCTAAACAAATCGACCACAATACTGAAACACATGCAATTAGATTGCCGAGCAATTAATCATCGGACAAAGCTTATTGTGTAAATTTAGAAAGTTAAACCTTACATTAAACATGACCAGACCTACATGTATATATACACCAGTATCTATTTGATTATATTTACAGAATGATTCGGATTGATATTACTAACGATAGTATATGTGTCTGAAATAAACAGTTTTGATTTCTATTCCCTTCATTACTTCATGGATGCAAGGAAATATACGACGGCATAATGAAAGATATAGCACGCACTTACATATTTAGGGTTTACTTCTTAAACGCAAACGCGACGAACCATTGTCAGATACCCGATCACAAAGCAGTGACACAATCGTATTTAATAGTCATGACGTACATAATGAACTTTGATCATATCATACGTCTGATATCAGTCTTGATATAATGTCAAAACAAGGAGTAAGGCAAACAGACTTATTGATTAAACAAACACTCGAAAACAGAAAAGGGTTAAAGTGACTGATCATTAATATCGACTATGTTATGATCGTATGCTCTTATTATAACAGCCATTAATAAACATGTTCACAGTTCACTTTAATGTATGGTACAGGCTACGTCGACGATTTAGACTAAAAGTCTATACCGACGACCCGGGTCGTCGACGCAGCGCTAGGGTCTATATCGACGACCCTCACGTACAATGCGCTGGTAAGATATGGCGCTACGACTGGGCTACCCGGGAAAGGGCTGATAGGCGTTGGCGGGGTGATCGGCGCAGGGCTATGCCCTCCAGGGAGAGAGGAATTTATTACATACCGAGTTAAAATGGAACGCTTCAAACCTATCCGGTAATGCAGTTGTACCAGTTTATCAATGAAATTAATTAAATTGCACCGTAGTGGTCTACAGTCTGTTGTAAATAATGCTATAGCTCTAAAAATTGTGGAATGTTCGTGTCACATAAATTACAGAAATACCATTGACTCAGGCAGACTAATGGCATGACAGCATGAAATTGATTCGTAAGTACGAAATAGCCCATGATACAATAACTTCATTTCCGTGTAAGCCTCTTTAACGCCGCCTTTCTACAAATAAGATGTATTTTTGATAAGGAAGTGTGTTAATTAATTGTAAGGTGGCCTAAATATCGATTTTTATTTTTATTAAATCATCCATAGTAGCTCATAGTAGTACTCGTGAATAATATTTTATTACTACTCTATTGAAACCCATGCATGGGTTTGGGTCTCATCTGCCTGAACTCTCCTGGCATTCCACAGTATGTCGTGACTGTCCGGTTATCCAGAATCGACGGAAGCAAGTCCAAGGCACCACTATGGCAGTACAGGAGCACGTCTATATATGTAGCGGCTGCTGATCTCGGCATTTTCACGATCAAGTGCATACAAGTGCCAATCAGCAGAATAAGGAGAGTCTATTTGTTGAATGCTGATGGCATCAGAGATAAGAGAGCTTTTTCGTGCTTAATGGTACCAGGGTCCGGTCGTCCTGCAAAAAATAGTCAGTACTTTCCGGGTGCTGTGCGGCTAGCCTGAGGAGCTATTTTTCACTGTGCTTTTCACATTGTGTGGTACTCAGGTACAAGTTTCGGCGTATCTTGAACGCCTGATTTATAATCGCATCTATTTCGGTTACAGTTTCAATGAAAGTTGAAAGCTTAAACTTAGAGGTAAAAAGAAGACGTGGAATTCCTTCACACTAATGCATTCAAACAAATACACATGCTTCTATGACTGTGTTGTTAATAGTATAAACGCTAACGGGTTATTTTCACTTACAATTTTGGTTGTGAACAATATGCGATCTCTTCTAACTCCTAAAATACATATTTTTACACCTCAATCCTTCATAACAAATTCGACTACAGATAGACAGACACAGGAAATTATTAAAGCCTTTTTGTCTTACTACATATCTGTTGCAATTAAAGTGGATGTAAATGTTATAATCGGCTAAAGTCCTTATTCCTTTTTGCAATAACCTATATTTATTTCCATAATGGAAACATTTTTTTCTTTATTCAATGTCATCATGTATTCTTCGCTCTCACTGCAATATAGTTACATTTTTGTATTTATCAACCGCTTATCAAGTCCTACCCATCCAAATTACTTCATTACATTAAAGCAATTTTGCTGATTCCTTGGGTTTCTCAGGTTTTTTGCGTTTACTAACGGCCTTAACACATATTGCTACCTGAAAATGAAAGTAACAGAGCTGTAAGAGATATATATGTGTGTGTGTGTGGGGGGGGGGGGGGGGCAATGCATGACCACGA
>JAXGGS010052215.1:49166-60557 GCA_035585475.1 Armandia brevis | reverse complement strand
TTATATTCGAGTAATTGACTGTGTGCGAACACGACTCACCTTGTGATGGGGCTTAATATCTAGCACAAGCGGGGGAATCATGCTTACAGCTTCTTGCCTGCTAATATTCCCCTGTTTTAAAAATGTTGTTTAAGTACAATGTATATCTATATTTCTTTAAGAAATAAATAACTGCTTGAAATAATGACGTAAATGGCAAGCAAAAGTCAAGTATTTACGCTCTCAGTTTCTTGAATCATGAACTGGTGAAATTTCTTCAACACTTCTGAATGTCTGATGATTTTCCGGTCTAAATTAATTTGCCAAGCTACTTCCTCAGGATACCTGTTAATTGCATAAACAACTGAGGTTTGTAAACAAGATTGTGTAAAATCCATACAGTCTGGATCTAGATAATGTGTTATGAATAGCTGGAATAAAGTATAACTCTTACCAAGATAGACACTTAGGGGGTTCAATCACTCTTCCTTCAATCTCGACATCAAGCAGGTTGTTAAGGTAGTCTCCTTTAATGATTTTCAACATTTCGGCTGCTTGTCTTGAAATAAATTAAATCGTAAGTTAACATACGTGAATCCTGAATATGTATACGGTCTGCATCAAATATCGATTGCTAAGATGTCTGAGGGTTTGCAGGTATAACTTAATTACGATTTGTTTCCAGCTATTCTGAATGTCGATGGAAGAGGCTCCTTGAGCTTCTCCATGAATGTGTCCCATTCCTCAGCAGGCATCAACTTTTGAGCCTACATAATTAGAAGAAAATATTGACGTACACAACATGTATATCTACAAGTTGATAATACCACTATATATGCAAATGTTTGTTGACATTAGCTCAAAGCAGAAGAATCAGTGTTCTTATAAACTGCATATCATATTGGTATTATTAATTTTGAGATTGCATCCAATTAAGTATGTGCACATGAAAAAAGGAAAATTGCGAATAGATGATCACATCATGCATGAACTACATCAAACTCACCTGATAATATTTTACAAATTCATCATTGTTACGGACTGTGGTCTCATAATTTCCTCTCACTCCAGAATCTTGGTCCCACTTATCTTGAGGCAGCTTACCCTGGAGGACAATGGTTTGATTCAATGTTTTAAAATCTTTACTCAATCATTGGCCTCTCCTCCATCGCATTACTTATGATAGAGAAAAATCATGCACATAATATATATGTTCCGATCATAAACACATGCACGTGTTGTATTTGGTTTTGTCCATCCAACCGAACTTACCCTACGATGTTGGTTCCTCCTAAACTTCTGTTTAGTCCGTGGCATAGCTACAGAAGTTGTTAACGAACACTTTGTATTTAGGGCAAAAGGTCGGGGGATGACCGGCGCGAAAAATGTGCAAATGAACTACTAAAATGCCGAATTTCAACAAATTTCATGAAACTTGCGTTTCACGAGGGAGCTTCAAGAAAGAGTAACGCACACGAACACAACCAATACCAGTGTGCACACTGACATACTACACTACTAAGAAACTATTAGTTGACACTACTATCTTCATTTTCCTGTTCTTATTGAAAAGATATTTCATTCGATATCGACTTGTTATCATTCTGGATATATCTTGCATAGACTAAGGAGAATACATATCGGTAGATATTTGTATTTTTTCACCAGACACACTAAATTTATTCACGATAACTGTGATATTGAACAAGCATCCTGCCCACATGAAGCAATCTTGGTAATATTCATACAGCGATCCAATAGAGCATACCTTTTTTACTAATATAAATGAACACTCAGAAAAAGAGCTAAAAGTATAAACATACACTAATTCCAAGTTGTATGTACTTAATTGGATTACGTTTATACATGATGTGAGGTCTGGCAGATAAAATAGCTTACAATGTATTACAATCAAAGCTTCCCCGATATCACTGAGAATGACCACATTGCACAACTACTTTTTGTTTTACGTTAAACAGTCTTGTATCAGGCTCTGAATCTGAGCTAGACGACTCTGAATCACTGGATGCTGAGTAGGCGCCGAGTCCTGGTAAAACCGCTCCTACAGTGGCCACCTGTCCGCGGGTACCTGAGCTAGGCTCGGTGGTCTCTGTTTTACTTTTCTTAGCGTCAGACTCGGCAGCTGAAGACCGAGTGTCGGTACTGCAGAAACATTATTAAAAAGATTACAAATGCGATTAGAAATGGCGAAACAATCCTGCAATTTCCTCATCACTAAATTGTCAGTGTATCAGGCAGTCCTACCTCTTTCGTTTCACAGCCCCTGCTAGTAAAGATTGCTGAGACTTGCGCGCTTGTGTTGATGATTGTTTTCTCACTGGTTCACCTTTTTTAGAATCGTTGGTAACAAACCCACCACTGGTCGCAACGGAATCCTACAAGTGAAAACTCAAGTTTACTAAAAATCAGGGGCAGACAAATGATCAGTACCGTGATATCCTATATCCACCAAAATTTGTGATGGAAACTTACTCTGTATTCTAGTAGAACTTTATGTTCTTCATCTTCTCTTGCTTTAGTTATTTCTTGCTTTCTATCACTGACAAAATCTAAAAATTGGGCTTCTTCTTCATCCAGACCAGTCACTTGATTTTCTGAAACAGGCCCAGATGATGGTAAGCGTAGATCATACAGAGCAAGCATGTGTTATTTAAAGATACAGATGGATCTCTGATTAATGGCAGTTTCGACTTTTGTTTGTTACTTTAGTGGAACTTGCCTGATTCAAGCATATGCTCTTCATTTCTACATCATTTGTACATATTTTTGTGCATAACTATCTTAGTTTACTGTACTTACTCAGAGCATGTGCATCTGTAAACTCCTGCTCTTTTCGGTCTCTCTGTTCTTGTAACCTTTCATATAAACATCTAGAGTCAATTTCTTCTTCGGGCGCCTCTGCAATGGTTTTACATGGACATGTTAATATGATAAATTTTATGGCCGAGTGTGCGCACTGTGTAATGTGAGATTTCATATCCTGAGATAGGCTTTGTAAGATGCTCCGGATGTTTTTCTTACCGACAGGATCTTCAGGTTTTCGAACTTTTTCCCAATCTTCTTGTCTCTGCTTTTTCTTTTCTTCAATTTCATCCTCAGTGACGAAAGATTTCAGCTTAGGGACTGCTGCTGCACTGCCTCCAAAACTCATAATGATTCCGAGCGGTTCTCTAAGTTTTCTATTCCCAAGAAAAAATCGTCAAACAACCCATATTATTAAGTCATAATCTTGTATATTTAGGTTGAGCGAGGATTCGTATCATTAGTTATATCTATTTGAACAGAACAAACTGTGCATCATTTGTGTAACCCGAGTTCATGGAGTCACGATTAGTAAACAGATGGTCTTTTCAACAGTAAGATTTGTCCTGGCTTACCTTGGTAGGTTCAACGTTGCCCTGGTTGGAAAACTACAGGCAGTTACTGGTCGTAAAAGATATAAAATGCAATTTAATTCGTGAAAATTATTCCTTGAACGGTCTGCACAGTGGTGGTGGTACTTGTAGTTGTAGTTGATCTAGTCTAGCAGTATATGAAACAGAGCCCTAGTAGTTTGAATAAGACGGGTTGGTTCAAACGCTACTCGAGTTATTATAAAGTTGTTTCAGTCCACGCGGAATGAGATAGTAAATAGCAATACATCAGTGCTGAATTTCCAAACATATAAACGTCAACCAACCAATGAGATAACAAATTAATTCACGATACATTTGTGTAAAAAAATCGATTCTTAAACCTCAAAAGTTAGATAGTTGTAATTTTGTAATGCATCTTTAATGTATGTACTTTAATACTTTTTGTAAGCGCACTACGTCTGTAGATTCGAAAATGTGTATTTGCTGGTGGATGTATTTATCAATTTACATGACATGAAATAGTAACGTAAGCTTATGATATATTATGGAAGTCATCGCCTATGTTCTTTAATGACGAATTAATTAAGCGTCACTGCTAACTGATAACTACTGATTTCTGAAAAAAAATAATCATAAAAGTCATAGATCGCATCATGTGTAACTATATAACCTCTGTACTCCAACACTTGTCAAGTCTCTATTAAATGCACCGTGAATTGTCAAGAACTATAGGATATATGATGACAGCATCTCTTTAAGGTCGATCTGGCGCATTTCTCATGGCCGAACTCACTGAGGCGCATCTCACACACGTTCGCGTATAGGTTCGATAGACGCGTTCACCTTTAACATATCGCCGGAGAAAATCATAAACTTATGCATGTTTTTAAAAACTCCATTTACGTAAGCATCGTTCGGTGATCTTCAAGACAGAAGCAATCGAATTACGGTATTCTGGACGTCCACGCCTGACACGACAAATTAATGCTGTATGACTTAATTAGGATGAGAAATTGAACCACTGCCCGGAATCGTTGGTAAGTCTGAATGGATCATACTCCCTTAAATTTCGTAAATTATAAATACATGCAACTGAGCTGATGATACATCAATGACACCAAGAGTGATATTACTGACTATATATGGTGAAGACTTCAAGGTAGGAAAACATGGGTTAAATATAATGTCGTCATTATTCATATATCAATTGGTGCCAGTTTTAAATTATAAATGTCGGACTTCCGAGAGCGAATTGATCGGATGCTAGTGAGAGGGCATCAAATCAAAAGCAAAGCTGTTTTATGTTTATGCGAGATACTGAAAGGGCTGGCATTCTAACGGAGCGACAGCTTGCATTAATCACATGTGCGAAACAAAACGCTATTGTAAACTCATTCTGGCGATGTCCAATAAAATTGATAAAGTTGAGCGAGATCATGCCGGTGGTAAACCGAGACTAACAGGCGAAGGTGGGTCGATACACGGGTCAGAATTATAGCTTTTGTTAATGTCAATTGATGGGAATTAACCTCGCGACTAAATGTTGTGATTATGCACGTCCATGCACCTGAGCTAGTTATTGGATTAGGGAGCGTGGGCTTATCGAGTCATTAAAAATGCGTCATTCCTCAGTGGCCACGATGTGACAAAGCTCGGGATTACATGTCTCTTAACATCGGATTATTTGTTTTCAAACAGGAGTGGATTAATAATCTACGGAATTACTGTGGTCGGAGAATACCGGTAGTTATGGATACACTTGGCGTATCTGGTAACATGTACAGATGATGTGGTACAATTGACGATACCATCAATACAAGAATTACGTACAACTCAAAATTAAGGAGGATTTCTAAACTGATGTGTAAGTAGCATAACTATTTATTATAGAAATGATGAAATGATAGATGAAACGCCGCAAGTTCATTCAATTCTACTGTGTACTAAACTCGGGAATAAAACCATCCCCAGAAGCCGGATCGATCTTGCTAGCATCTGCCGGCATGAGCGATACACTATCTCATGCAAAACATCCGTCGTAATTTTCAACATCTAAACAAACGAATTTTGCTTCTGATAGAATCAATAGTTCGACTCTGCATCAGCAGCCTTAATTGCTTAAATGTACTCTTGACACGAATATGTAGATGTCATTGTTTGACTTGTGAAAGTAATCGATGAACGCTTGCGAGAGTACACAAACAGTGTCTACATTGTTCTTTGATTCATTTACAGGTATGTGAGTTTTTTACAGCAACAAAAGGTGACAAACCATCAAGATGCCTAAAACATCGAGCAGTTATCGTAGCTCTAGAGAAGATGAGGATGAGAACGATACATTGTGCCACTTGATGACCAAACCAGTCACCACATCCTACCAAAGACTAGAAGCTGTGGTCGCAATCTACGGAATTACAATATTTGTGAGTGAATCATCAATTATAGCTCTAAATCATATCATTCGCGCAGAAACTCAATGGATTACATTTACGTTATAAAAATTAATAACAATATCGATCTTCGCGATGCTGTATATGTCGGATTATTAATTCAACAGATAATATTTTCTCACAGGTGGGATCCGTAGTTTTTGTTGTGTTCGGGACCCTTGACTTAAAATATCCGACGCGAGCTGCCTTCCATGATGTTCTCGGGTACAAACTGTCGTGGGTACCGAATGGACTGTACATCTGGGCATTCGCCCTGGTCGCCTACGTTGGAATATTGGGGTTCATGTATTATTGCTTTGGTCCCCAAAGAAAGAAAAAACGTAAAACGCCTGGCAAGAAATCGCGAATCAGATGCTGCAAACGTCAATCTCGCATGGCCGAGCGCGTGCTAATCGGCTTCGTAAGTTTCAAGCAAAACGTCCATTCATCGAACAACATTTTTTATTAGGTTGATTAAGTTTTCGGAAATTGTTCATTTAAAATGTGCTATCTGCAGATAACATTTGGACTGACCATGCAGATCGGTTTAGGGATCGCGATCGGCACAGTGGCGTTCACCATCTGGAGGTCACCTTCACAGGTGAGAAACTATAGTTACGATAACAATAATTAATGCCAGGACCGCGTGCTTGTTTACAATAATAGAGGTTTTCATCGAAGGCTAAATACATCATTACAGGTTACGACAATAACTGTGGAGGGCATATTAAACTCTATGGTTGGATACGGCTCTGAGCTGGAGTATTATGGAGGGGGAGTCAATCTAGACAACTTCCAGAAAACGGTACCACCAATTATTAACGAGAAATATCATCATTATAGAAATATCACGGGGGTTGGTGGCGCAACATCTCAAATGACATTTCTAACGTTTTCAGCATCAGTGTTGTGGCTCGATGAACGCCACTGACTGGGTGACGCTGAAGAAGATGTTAAACACTGTCCCCATGAGCTGCTGTAAAGGGGATAACGTTACAGAGACATGTGGCAGAGGGCTGGACCCCGCAAATATCAATACACGTGTAAGTGTGCAAATATCAGGGTAAACCAACCCGACAAAACTAAGTGCGCACAAATTTATCATGCGTTGCAATCATGGATCTAGAAAAGTATATAACGATTTATCTTTCAGGGTTGTGCGTATAGCCTGAGGGATGATGTTGAGCATTATCTGTTTGTGGTTATGATTTTAACAGCTGCAGTTACTGGAACAGAGGTGCGATAGAGGTCTATATAGACAGATTGTACCGTAAACCAAGAATAGCGTATGGTGAATTTAAATGTAGGCGTCAACATAATGTTTTGATACTACTTACAGGTACTGGTTATACTACTGTTCTGGTTGGGGCTAAGCTGCAGATGGTGCGGACAGGATGCCATACCCACTATAACAATCGAGGACAAGTCTACAGAGTACACTGATGTGCGGAAACATTCCGTTTATCACGCCAACAATGGCGATGTGACAAGATCGGACGATGAAATGAGTGACTATAAACCACGTGGCACACCGTGTAGTGAATACAGAGCAAACAATCTAAGCGTTGCTTAGACATACATGTACACCTCAACACATATATCCAACATAATCAATACCATGTACATGTAGTTCCAGCAGGCTGGTCATCGTGGTAATCTGCTTTAAGTGATTAGTATGGGAAGTCAGTAGTTATAACATGTCGTACATTTGCGTTCGGTTCAAATCGGTGGCATCAAAGCGTTCACTAGTCAAATCATATTGGCTTATGCTATTTTTCAAATATAACTATTATACGTTTTCGTACGCTTATTTTATTCATTGCACATGTCAATCAACACTACGAGTATGACAAATATATAAACAGCGCATATCAGTAATCCTTCAGATACGGACACTTCACTACATCACGTAGTCACAAAGCAAAAATGATTCTCTATTCTTAACGTCCAAGAGCAATTGGAAATCATATCATAATATGACCACATGGTATTATTGTCTAATTATACGCATACATTAACTACAGCATGTATATGTGGACTTACAGCGTCAGTGAAAGTGTAACTCGTCTCCAGTAACAAACTACTTAGTCACACACACATGCAAAATATAATAATATAAGTTTCTTATTTCATGTACGCTTCACATGGAAAATTATATATAGTTAGTCGAGGAATGAATAAAAGATGAATGACATTTGGTAGTATGTATTAGTAGCAATATATAGCTATAATATTTGATTAAATATCAATATATCAGATATATCCGTGAGACGAGTTTTCACAAGAGGGGAGACTAGGAGTTCAGCCTTTGGAAAATGTTTTTGAAAAAACAACAGGCATACAATTTACGATGTATATGAAAAGTTAATGAGGATAAACTTTGGTAAAATATGCGTTAAGACTACACGTTCAAAGTAATATACAAAATATGTACCTAGTTAATGATATAGAAGCTAAGACTTAATATCATCGCCTCAATATACAATTAGATATACCGGTGTGATCGTAAACAGGGTTACTGCGTCATGTAAAAGGCACGTGTTAGTAAATACAATTCATATAAACACCATAGCATACAAATCATAACGCGTGTAGGCTTAACGAATCTGCGGAGACAAATATCAAACTGCTGCACAGACAGATCGCACGAGAATGCATAGATTACCGGGTACTATATTGGAATATCTATCATACATACATGTACTAGTACGGATATTTGTAATAAGTTCATGCCTTATAAGGGGATATGGCCCGGGCACGTAAAAGACAAAATGTCAATCATTGAAACGAATGGGGTCTAGAGCCCGTTGTCATGGAGAATCAATTTCGATTAGGGCAGTGAGACAGAAGAATCAGATAAACATATAGGAGCATCTGCACATAATCTATGGTACTACCACCAAGAAATGCAATATGATTAATGTTGAATATAAGTACATGTACTATCGGTATATATTTCGCACGGTATTGAATCATTGGGCTAATTCCAGCAGACAGTCCATGATTGACACGTGTACAAGTACATGCAAGACGACATGATCACAGACTGTAATATATAGTATGAACTATGATTCTTGACAACTCATTATGTGTAGATTTGAGCAAAATATTTCTCGAACGGACTCAACTAATTTACATAAACTTTGGAATTCAAGCATACATACATAATCAAATGTTATGAAATGGAAGCATCCTTTTTTTCAACATGACAATTTTACAACATCTCAATCATCTATTACTCACACAATTGCACTAGCCTGATACAAAGGAAAGAAATATTGTATCACAATATGTCAGCATACCACTGTAACTGCATCGAATAAGTGTCAACTAGAACGCAAAAAGATTTTCATCCTGAGGTAAAGCGTGGAAAATGTATTTGATCTATACAAAAACTTATTTTGGGCTAGTACCTTGAGATTACGTAGATTCAGAAAACACTGCGGCATCATACATTTCTCCTATAAATATGTAATAGCCCAGTGACAAAATAATATAAATGTAAGCCGTCGTGCGGGACAGAGTTCGTAACAATGACTAATGACTGTGTAGCCACTACAACAGGTAAAGTATAAATAATGAACATCATGGAAATACACGTATATTGAGTTTGTTCGGAATCCGGCGTGTGATCTTGAGGTGACAAAAGGCACCGGATTTCACACAATATAAACATCAATATGAAGATCAAAGGAACAAATAAATTTGCTAGGCAAAAAGTAAAAAAGTAATAAACAGCGGAGTAAGACTTTGTAGTACACATAACAGACGCAATAAATATATATTTAATAGCAGAAATAGTTAATCTAAGCTAATTCAACCCAATTAATACTTTTAGAAGCATGAGTTAAACATTTTCCGACTAAGATTTCGGAGTGCACAAAACACACATAGACCCAATAAATATCTATTTTAGAGTAGGAATGGTTTGCTAATTCAAAACCAATGACATACTATTTGGTAGCACGACTTTTATCATTATGGATGAAAGGTGCATGCAAAACAATCATGGCACAGTGTAAAAATGCTCAAGGAATGAAATACAAAAACATGGCAATTAATTAGTAGACCCTAGATGTTTCGAATTAAGAAGCCAAAAGCAAAGTACATTGCACCGAAAGCTGCCTATGGGCCTGTATGTTTAAGTGTCGAGCATCTACAAACTACAAGAACGATCACAAAATATTCTCACTAATAAAGGCAGTGCTATCTTATCCGATTCATACCAGCCATACCCTTCAATTAATTCAAATAATCTACGAACACATACTGTTCCGTGAAATAAGCCCCATCCAATTTGAACTCGGCATTACGCCGGGAATACATGAAATGCTGCATTCCTATAGGTCATAGGTTCATAATGGTTATTTTTATAATGGTAGCAAAGTGAGTAGCATAGTCTAGTGAACTCCTAACTTCACATTCTATATTTCCTATAGCTATATTTCATCTCAGTTTTCCTTGGTTGGGTCTTCGGATTCTTCAGCGACGCACAACATCAACTTCTGAGTCAATGCCGTAAATTTTTCTGAAAAAGATAACACAATTCTTGAATGAAAAGGTACCTGTACGATTATAGAAATAGGGAGAAAAAATAATATGGTACATGTCGCATTAGGCATGTATTTATTCAGTACCTATGTTCCTAGTGATAACTTTGGGCTTTTTCTGCCACGACACCGCGATCCAGTAGACCGGAATGCCAGTGATTATCATCAGTAATCCCATGAAGCACTCCATGGCATTGTAGAACAGCGGGAATATGATTAAAAATGCCGTGATAGCCATGAAGAATATGGGGAATATCAAGCTGACCTAAAAAAGCAAATAATGATATTTTAAAAAATCCTGTTATTAATGGTAATTTGTGTAACAATATATGAAGAATTTGCACAATATTCACTTTGATAGGCCTATGCATATCTGGTCTCTTCCATCGTAGATACAGCATACCCGCGATGGAGATTCCCAGGAACAACGATTCTACAAAACTGGTGTAGTTAATGAGTCTGTAGACATCACTTGAGCACAACATTACCAGCGACATCAATGTCTGAAAGGGAGTACAATTCGGTACGTAGAATCAGATCACAACATACTAAAATAGTCAGAATTGTAAAAAGTAGTGGTAAACATCATAATGCAACGGACAGGTTTATTATTTTGTTGTAAAACCTTCGTCTTCAACCTCCTTTATTTATTATACATCATTTTGTCAAGAGATGGCAGGGGATTTCCCTATCATAGGGTCAATCAAAGGGAGCGACCCTTCCCTTCTGCTTTACTATCACTCTAACAACCAGGGTGTTTATTGGATGGATACTTGATAAACTCATGCTAAAACAGAGCAACTCTTACCCCGGTCATAAGCGCAGGGATGGGTGTAAAAAACTGGAAATTTACTCCTGAAAACACCTTCAACAGCAACCCATCTCGTGATCCAACAAAATAGAGCCTATAATTCGGCATCAGTGTTATGTGTTGACAAACAATGAAGTTTTCGCATCCACATTTAAGTGATCATTCACAATGCTTTCTTATCTTTATGCGATGCTTAAATCTTGTAAGCATGCCTTGGCTTTCGATAACTAGTGTCAATACTCCTC
>JAXGGS010052215.1:30968-43635 GCA_035585475.1 Armandia brevis | reverse complement strand
CCGGAACTCGTTCCAATTTGATGAATTCATGAGTCATCAGGACATTACTATACCTATTCGTTTCAAATTTTGCGGTTTACCCCGACTTTTAAATTCGTGCCCGTGAAAAAGAGTGGCTTTAATAGAACACCGGACACGTGTGAGAAGTGCACTCATTCACACCGCTGGGTGGAGAGGACCGATAGGATTAGTTAGGCAAACACTAAGCGAGGCGTAGGATTTATGAATGACTTGGATCCCCGGATATTTGCCAAGAACCGCGCTATTAAGACCTATAGGTACCCTTCTCGCGTGTGACGTAGCCCGCCAAGTACAAATATTACTACACTCATAGTAAAACATGAGTAAGTCAGTGTGGGCCGGAGTAAGCCCGCAGGTATCATGGCAATCTTCAAAGGTACGCGGTAGACAAGCGAATCCGGACAAAAAGGGTTTACTAGAAATGTATGTATATGTGCGACGGAATTAAGATATCAACCATCAGCAATATTTTCTAGATTAAATATTCAATTAGGTGTTTATATATTATCATGAGCGGGAAGTATACAAGTTTCGCCATTTAATAATACGTGTGGCTATTACCGGGGAAATAAAACATCAAAGGGAAGTGTTAAACTTACAAAGTATTCAATTGGTACCAGGAATGCTTGATGCAACCCATGATATTAAATATTTACAGGTTTTCTTGGAAACGTGCAACATGTTAACACGGATACAATAAGCGCCCTTCTATAGTAGAAAATTTAAGATGCGCTGTATTGAAAGTTGATCATACGGGCGTACATCTCTTGTACACACCGCACATCTGTGTAGCTGGATACTGTGTAATGTATTATTTATGTGTGCAAATAAATCATAGTATTCAGACCATACCGGCAACACAAGGTCACCAGAAATTACTGAAAATTGAGCCCCATCAAACAGATTTTGTGTCTATGAGACCGTCTGGGTTGACAATAAAGTGGACCAATTAGCCTAAAAATACAGTTTTTATTTTAGATTTATTGTTTAATATTAAATAATATGTCTGTTTATATGGTTGCGCAAAATTGACATAGACTCTGGATGGGGCAGTGTTAGGGTGATATTTAATCATATTCCTCGCAAATGGGAGAACATTCAATTGAAATTTTCTTAGACAGGACACCGTGTGTAATATTAACTGAATACGCAAGAAAAATGTTGATAAATCAATAATAACCACCTGTCTAAACATAAGACCCTAAATAATCTATAATATACTTACAAATGGCAAGTGCTGCGAGGAGTCGTACCGCTTCGTCTGGGGGATCACACGTCGGGAAGAACGGTTGTAATACATAGAAGGCGAACGTGAGAGCTGTAACAGCATTACCAGTTGGGATGATAACGATCAAAGCCACCCAGAGATATAAAAAAGCCGGCATGCCACCAAAGGCTTCATTGATGTAGGCGTAGTCAGCTCCGGACTTCAAAATCATAGTCCCTAATTCTGCGTAGCACATGGCCCCTATAAGACTTATAAATCCACACATTGTCCATATTATCAGGGAGCCACCCACTGAGCCGACTTCTTGGAGAACTCCTTTGGGGGATACAAAAATACCCGAACCTACGATCACACCGACGATGATGGCAACACCGTTGTGGAGCCCAAGACTTTGCTTCAATTTCACCTTTCCATCTCCTCCTCCCTCGCCCTCCTTTTCAGCTGGCGGTTCCGTAGAATTCATTTTCAATGTTTGTTCCTTATGTGGTCTCTAGATACAACGAACAAGCTCTCCGAGGAGGAATACGCCGGGAATATGGTCCGAAAAATGATGCAATCTGTTACAGTGAGCACGTGAAGTCAGTGTGCGGATCAACAAAATGGAAACCACGTGTGTGCAAGAACTCGCGGATGCTGAGGATTTCTTGGAATCGTTGAACCGGGTCAGCGGTGCCAGCTTTTTCAAGTTTGAAGAGAATGGAATGAAAATACAGCCCTCGGATGGTTTATCAGAACTAGCCGGCTCGACTGGGTACACCAGTTTGACAGACCCTACACGCTGTCTATGTTTTTGTGCTGTCAAACTGCGCCTTGCGCCTGTCAGTGAGTGCGCTGCAAATTGATGAATGAAGTCACGTGACAAAAGCGCGGCGAATACGAAGCCATGTGGGAGGGAGTGGAAGCGAGGAGTGCACGAGTACTCGCACCTATCGTCATGGAAATGATGATGAAATATGTTGAAATGTGTTACACTTTGTCTTGGACACTACGTGTTGCTAAGCATAGTAAAACACAACAACACTGTAGTAGGATTAGGTCAAGGCCAACTTAAGATGAATGAAATTAAGGGTTGATCGCGGGCCCCGAAACACAAGCACGCGTTTAATAACTGAATCTAACTAAAGATGTTTTAGTAGATACTTTTAGAACAACGAAGTGATGGATGTCTAGTATCGATATATTAACTGTTGAATCTTTATTGATATAGTTCACTAAACTTCGATCATTTGGATACAATTTTGTTTTATTGGGGATTCCACTTCATCGCTTACCGCCATGTTAGGGTGCAGATTAAAAGTCATTGCAAGTGAATATAAAAGTACACGTAGACCATTTAAGTACCAAAAATATAAACAACATTTACTACAATATATATATATATATATATATATATATATAGGATACATCCCGTTAATCTGGCTAATGTGAATTAATTATCGGGGTCAGATACCCACAAGACTATCATATACAGATCATATGTGAACGTATCTACCTGATGAAAAACATTTTGACACTTGACAATTTCAGTGAATTGAAAAATATAGCAATTAATCAAATACTCACAAAAAATACAAGACATATAAGTACACGCCCATATAGCAGTGAATCTCTGCATGGAATATACCTATACAGATTGATAGTCTCTTGCGATTACTTAAACAAATATCAGTGTAATCACCTAATCAATTTGTGACAATGAAATTGCCTCTTGTATTCCACGTATACAGTCATGTACACAAAACAAACGTATCGGAATAAGAAGAAAATTATCTGTTGCATCATATAGAAAGATATCCAACGCGTTTTTGAAAAATATATACATGTAGGTCCCAGTACATACGTGTATGTGATAAAACGTATGATGCATCTTTAACTGTATTGATTAATTTTTGCTCATCTTATGACATTCACTCTTCCAGTTTCTCGAGAGTTCCCTTTGTGCCATTCAGTAGTACCTGGTCACCTGAGGAGAAAACATGCAAAATCATGTATGCATTTGTCGCAGAGTTTTCCGCTAAAAAGAATTATACAGCTTTAAACTGATGAGTAACCATGTCACTTTGGGTAATTCAGAAGGAGATAAAGGTGTGCGCTTGCGAGAACTTGTGAAACAATTACCTGACTGAAACATTGAAGTTGCTTTTCGCATGTTCACAACACATGGCAGTCCATACTCGCGAGCAACCACAGCACCTAATTAATTATATAACGTCGTTAAACAAAAACAAACAATTTCAGATTTTTGTAATATATTTATATATGAATAGTGAGAATTAAGTTTTATTTTGTAACTCGGCGTTGACAGTCATAAATATGTACACACCATGTGACAGCAGACCGCCGATCTCAGTGACCAGTCCTGATATTAGGGGGAAGTAAGGACTCCAGCCGACATCTGTGTAGTGCACGATGAGGATGTCGCCCTGTTGTATAGAGCTGGCCTCTGCTAGTGACGTCACAACCCGCGCAGTACCTCTCACGACGCCGCAGCTCACGGGCATGCCTATCAAAGCCATAACAGCGGAACAATCAAGTACTTCAATATACCGGTAAACAAGCATTAACATTTGTTGTAAGTATTGTCTCCCTAATTGGAATACTTGTTTTACCTTTTAGCTTCAACGAGGTGATCACATAATCTTCTTCATCGATGCTTTCTTCAACCTGAAACCGCATGAAGTTTAGTCATTTACCGCACATTCTGTACCTGAAGCATTTTCCATGACTATATACCTTAAACTGTCGACTTACCGGTTTTGGTATCCCTCGGTTGATTCTTTCGTAGATGAAACTATTTTGTTTTGGCAGCAATCGTCTTCTTTTCTGTGCTCTGAAACCAACGAAAACTAGACTTAATTCTGAAATTCTCAATCAATGACAGCAACATCTTAATAATATCAAAATTACATCCATACTTTGCAACTAATCTTCCAGAGCGATCGGCGAGCAACTTTCCTATTTCTTGGTGGGTAAAGAAAAACAGCAAATCTTCATCCGGTATACGACCCTGTGAGAAGAAACATAGTTACCGACCTGGCCTGTGTTTAGCTGAGTAATCTTTAGTCAGTCAAGAATAACTTTTGTCTAAATCTTACCTCATTGACCATCATCTTCGCTAGTTTCCAGTACGCTAATTTAAACACTTCAACCATCTGTATGGACAAAGATTTTCCCCATTCTCGTCTTCCAACAGCCTGGCGAGCTTTAGGTAGAACTTTCTTGAGGATTTGTCTAAAGCACGAATTATAAACAAAAGTTGTATATGAACCGGTCATATTCCAACCAAGATGCCCCGGTCACACCGATTTAATCTTCATGTAATTAAAATATACAGGATCAAAACTAACCTGCCGAACCATGTTGTAGGAGACTGAACATTTCGAATTGCATCTTTAACTGAGAGTTTTGATTTATTTGATGATGATCCGGGAGTCTGTGGTGCCTTTAACATTGCCTGTATAACTTCTACCACTTTCACGGGCTCTGTTTGCCAGGATTTCACCCTGAACTCTCCCTAGATTGATAAAAAGCCCAATAGAACTTCAGTATATTTGTTAACGATTTGAACATACTTCGAAGTATATCAATTGTGCATATCATTATTTCTAAGTTTTTATCTTGCCTCTCTGACGCATCGGTGTCCGTGTGCTTTCATAAAATCGGCGAATTTTTTACCGGCCAATCCGCTTTCCTCAGATTTCAACCACTCAACTGCTTCCTGAGTCAAAATAGAATACATGTATTAAACTCATCGGTCATATTAAAAGTAATATACCATATAATGCAACACGACACCCTTTAAAAGGTGTTGAGAACATTTTTGAGGAATAAAGTCGGATTAACGAGGAATCACTGACCTCTGGTGTTTTGGAAATCAGCTTCTCTCTTTTGTCACTGTTGGCGATTATCTTCGCTAGAGTTTGCAGAGCGGACGGAACATCGGCGCTGTAAACGTCCGTACAATTGGAGAGCATCATTGCTACATCTGAGTAGTACTCAGTCGTCCATACTAAATAAGGGGTAGATAATTAATTACGGAATCGATTGAGAGATGCAATTAAACGCAAGCACGAGGAGTTGATATCGGTTACACGACTTTTAACCTTTTTTACGTTTAACAAGGAATACTGAAATATTTGCATTAGTCTTTCAACGTTCAACTATGTAGGTAAGACATTCGATTTCTTTAATACACTTACTTAAATGGCACAATGTAAATTCGGGAAAAGTGAGCTGTGTTCTATCTACAGAGAATGTTATGCCCTAATAGCTAACTAAGTTGGAAACGTTGATTGTGACATACCCTCTTTGCCTTGACTTACGACGGCCAGGAGAACCGTGCCCCAAGACCCGGAGCTGGCACTGTTGTGGAATGTTACAGTCCAGCACTGTGTGTAAGCAGGGGGAATAGGAAATCAGTCGCTAAAATCTACCAGTACACTAGTGCGCTCATTAATGAAATATGCATTTTAACAGCAACCATGGATGGGGAGGCGCTGTTAGAACATTTACGGTAAGGCATGATTCCATTTGTAAAGCTCAACTAATGAGACCCGTGGCCGGGATAAATACAACGAGCGCGTTAGTTCATTCTACTTTGTTATGAACACGAAGTATAAGCAATGATTAGACAGATCAAAAGATACACATATTTGACAAATCTATCTGATATCAGCGAGATGTTAGTATTTACATGTATATTAAAACGCAGAAGCCTTATCCTGACAAATGTTTATGTCATTCAAGCCATGCATTATAATTTGCTTTGAATCCAGTAATTGCAATGCAGCATCATTAGAACTATGTACATGTACACATATAGCCACCGAGGGTCAGTAGTGTAATGATTTACTTTCTTTTCCTTGCGATACAATGGCCATAAGCACACTGCTCCATGATGCCGACCCTGAACTGTTAAATAAGGAATCCTCCCAGCACTAAACACATGAAAATACCATTTAAAAACTCGTTCAATATACAGGCGCTGTTACGGGTAAACTGTCTGAATACAAATATACAGTCCACAGAAAAAGCAAACATGCACTGCAAGAAAGTTACAGACCAAAAATATTAATACACCGCATTTCGGTGAAAGCTAAACAACATGATGGTTGCATGCATGAACCAGAAAATTAAATGACGTGTATACATACACAATAAAAACACACTCACTAGTCGCTTTAATTGGCGCAAAATAATATATAAAATTGTTAGTATGGCGACGCATGCTGCGGAAAACATCATCAACCCGACATAACCACGGTATCGTAGATGCTCTGTACTAGAATGAATGAATTGGTAAGCGATTGGCTCACAATTTAGAGAATAGAAATGTTTTAAAATATTCGTTGGGAGAATTGAAAAAAGGCTAGCAGATCTTAGCGTACCTGATCATAATTCGGTATTTGTTCAGTTATGTGCCCGTACAGTTCTTCCGCTGTAGAATGGCTACGGTCAGCGATTGAGTAATCTTTTAACCGCTCTTCCCATGCTTTGGCGCGTTTGAAAGCGTTACTCATATTCTGTAAAACAATCAACATGATGATTTTAACTCTAGAAATGTACTAGAGTGCACACATGCATGTTGTATGTTCGTTTTTATCTGCATACCCTCCAATGTTTTATGGCTCTGATGATTCGTTTATAATGAGGATCAATTCCATGATAAGCGTGTAGCTCCTCTTCTTTAAAGTCATCCAGCGTTTCGCCTAATACAGCCAGTTCGGCCATCTTTTTCTTGGTGGTTGCGACCTTTTTCTCATACAGAGCCATCATGTACTACAAGCACATAAAAAATAGAATGCGATTATAATTAATGGTTAAGAATATTGCACGTGTCTGGATCACAACAGGTTATAGGCGGTACTTACATGTAAGTTTATAAAAATACAGTTGCCGGTCACGGACAGAAATTTAAACAACTCTTCTTTGTAGCGAGATACAACCCCGGCTTGAACATACATTTCCTGCGACAAAAAACACGCAGAGTTACCAAGGAAACGAGAGAAAGTTCTCATATAATCAAGACTCACGAAAGAAACGCCAAAGAAATAGCACCTGTCCAGCTCGTTCTATACTTCTTACAAATGTGCTGTAGGTGAGAGGAGTCACTGCTCCCGGCATCATCTCCCTGAAGTGAAAGTTAAATAACATCAAAATGTATCAGACCAACCGATACATATTTGTTTAGTTTTATAAAATGATTACTAACTGTATGTTAGCGGTCGTGAATAACTCTGAATCTGAGGCGATACCAGAATCGAACTCATGTATCAGCTCCCATTCCGATTCATTTTCTAATGAGGTTATTGGTCTGGCCTAAAAGACAAAAGGAAATTGTAGACGCATATTGCGTGTACTGGTATTGTTTTGTTTTATAAAATAATACGTTTAAGAATTATTGTATTGTACCTGCAGAAGGTAAATCACGTCGTCTGAAACCGCGAATTCTATATCTCTAGGGTCCCCGAATTCTTTCTCAAGCTACAAGGGCCAAATGACACACACATTACAGATCAGCAAGCAACATTGAAGTTAAAACGAAACAATTATTGGTTAGTGTATCAGATTTATGACTGTTCTATTTACCTGTATACCGATTTCAGCAAGTCTGAGCATGTGCTGTTCTTTGATGCAGCATGATTTAGAATCTTCCGAAGAAATCATCTCTTCTCTTGTCCCTCCATCTTCAAGTGTCTGGATTTTAACCTTTTTACTGCCTATTATTTGTTCTCCGATCTTAAGCGTATCATCCCAATCTCTTGTGATTGTTATGTTATCTGGTTCTGAGCCTCCAGACACGACCGACTATAACGATATGTGTGTGACATGGTTAGGCATTGATCTCCAAAATACTGTCAGATACCGCTGATTGCACATTTACCTCTATGCGTAACAAGTTCTGCAGTATGAATTACTTACCTCTCCAAGTCCATAATTGGCATTGGCCACCATTTTTCTTGGATTACCAGTCAATGGGTCTCGGGTAAATAAAACTCCTGCATGATAACAATGATTACAAATTCAATGGAGAATGTTTGCAAAAGAAGAAATCCACTATTGATTGAATGATGATTTGATACTTTACCTGCACACTGTGCCTTCACCATCTCTTGAATGACAACTCCCATGGAAGACTTAATTGGTTGACCGTGTTGTCTATGATTAATTCATTGGGAGCAGAAGAAATGGGAACTCCGATAAGACCAGGTTTTCAAAGATTCACACAGGGGTGGATGGTACGACACGAGGGCAGATTATAATTTATCGATGAGGGATATTACATACCGTCTGTATTCTACAGCGGGAAAGGCGAAATGCGACGACCAACATTGAGCAACAGCCTGGAACACTGATTGCAGTCCCTTCACACCCAATATCGTCTCCATCTGACCAGCAGCAGACATCTCAGCACTGTCCTCACCTGATGATGTTTACATGTACATTACAGTCACGGTATCATTTGTATCACCTTCATCACGAAAATATAACCAAGATGAAATACCTGCAGCTGATGAGCGGACGGCAAATAATTTGTCATCGTGCTCCGAGTGGAAAATCCTGATCAAATCACCGGCAATGATTTGTTGAATATCACTATGTAAAGGTGTAGATTTGAACGCGTCGACAACTTCCTTACAAATATCCTGTATCTGACCTTCAGTTCTCTTACTGTCAGCAGGCAAAATGAAAACCAATATGGAATGTTTAATAAGGCGAATACAAGAATAGAAGTTACCCCGATATGTTGCTAATTTCTCCTAAACCCGGTATCCTGGATACACGTATAGCTACTTTGGAGTCGGTTGAGTCTGAATAACTACCTACCTGCAAACTTGCTCAAGGAGCGAAACTTGTTCAGCTAACACGGGGTTTCTTGTTAATTGTAACTCAAATGCGGCAATCGTGAGACAGAATCCCTGAGGTACGATGTATTTCTGCAGGACATACGAAACACAGATAGTAGGCAGTGATCCATTTGTTCGAATCAATGTATTGAACGTAAAAAACAGTGAGACATTTAGGCTTTGAAACCCTCTGAAGAAGACACTGAAAAGTGTCCTCAGTGGGAAGCATCTACCTAATGCTCCCCCTCCTCGCCTAAGTCGTACTGATAATGTTTCATGTTTTCATACTTACTTTTTTAGAATCCATTTGCGTTAAAAATGCAAGCTGGCATCCTTTACCGCCAACCAGCCTGGAACTACAGCAAGCAGCCTTGGTAAATGGCAGGGTCAAACTTTGCTCGTCTGCTCGATTTATAAATGGTTCCTCCAGGAGGAGCACTGATTTCTGCGCAGGCACCGGGCACTCAGCTTTATTCCTACACGAGAGAAGAAGATGAATTTGACTGATATCATTTCTAATAATCGATTCAAAATAGGGATATGGAAAATTAAAATTAGAGTATAGGTTACCTGTACACAAACTCAGTGATCCCGTAGCCTTTAACTCCGTTAACAGTGAAATCACATATCTTTTCATGGATACTGGATCCCCAATCATCATGGTGGAAATAGTTTGCTGTATCCCTAGCTGACACGGTGCAGTGGAAAGACTTTCCTCCTAATCATTAAGGATACAAAAAATGAACGACGCGGTGTGGAAACTGTCTCAGTCAAAATCAGTAGATGTAGAGATGTAAACAAAATGTGGATACTATGCTTTATATTTTGCTTCAGATAGATGTGATGTTATAAATGTCGATTATGTCAAAATATTTGTAATGTTATTAACATACTGGTTACTGGCCAATACAGGCAAGGATACCACATTATGTTTCTTTTCTTAAGAATAGATTGTATAAATGGCATTAGTCGTTTTATATGTTTAAAATCTGCCCGCACCTGCTGTGTAGTTGAACTCATATTTATCAGGTGGGTTGTTGTTCTCTCCTAACATTGGTAGATCTATATCTGTCTTCTGCACAGCAACCATCACAGCATTAGGGAAGGAATGGTAGCCACATTGTAAACTGGAAATACCGGTCGATTGTAGCTAATGAGCATCGTTCTGTTGGGTAATTCTGATTAACAGTTTTACGTGGTATGAATTTACAGCTAACTACATATATACTTACAGAGAAGTTGTGCACGGCAAGCTCACGGTGTTTACGTGCATTACTGTGCCATCTTCCAGGTAAGCGAAATGAACTACGTATCTGTGGAATGAGCGCCAGTCTCTGACGCCATAGGAGTGATCTCTGAATCCTCTCAGTGTCATAGTCCGGTCATCTTCACCTTCAACCTTCAGTACTCCGCGCAGCATGCCACCCTGTTCATAGTGGGTTTGGTGACGACTAGAATTAATATTAAAAAACATACATCTAGCATAGTTACAGATATGCATCGCTACCGATGGACATTCTATTGTGGGCGTATGCACTCGACTTGGCAAAGGCTTCAAAATCATACCTTTTAAGTCGATCCCAAAATTCCTTTGTCCATTTCTCCCGAGCAATGGCATCAGCTATTGATCCTGGATCCAAGTCAGTGTCGAAATCAAACACCTCAGTAAAGGCATCCCACCTGTAACAATGGTCTTGGTCAAATATCATCGAGAATTAATCATCTGCAAGAAATACCTCTTGGCTAGTTTAGTTTACTTACACAAATGAAAAGCGAACGTGGACAAGCTCGCCCTTTTCCTGGGTCCATTTGTTATGCAGACCTTTCCTAAGTAAGCCATTGAAGCTAACCTTCCACCTTCTCATGGGTTCTAGGCACTCAAATTTTAATCCACCAGCGCTAAAATGTAAATTCAAATTACATGCACAAGTAATTGGAAATGTCAGAGAGGCGTGGAAAGGGACTATATTACATTTGCTGCTTTTTGGGAGCAACTGCATACAGCTTGGTTTGCTGGCAAGTCTCTTCCTACTTTAATTATTCCCTTAAACATTTAGTGAAAGCTTTGGATAAATGTGTACATGATGTATATTACGTGTACTAACTTCCACTCGTTTGGATTAACGTTATACACCCTGGTATCAGGATGATCCGGATATTGGTAGTAACCCAGGCCAGCTACATGTATGGTTAACCAAATTTCTGTCTCTCGGTTGTGTCTTCTGCCCAGCCTCAGTATCAAACAGTTCCCCTCCTTATCCATACCATTAAAATATGCCGCGTCTAAAGCCTAAATACAATGAGCTAACTGTTTAATATAATGTACAAGAACGTTATGCAATAAAATATCGGCGATACAAGAAATACAAAATATATGTCTTCTTATTCAGATTAATGGTGTCGTTTTCTTTAGCTTTTTACGAAACAATACAGCAGAATAATATGAGTTCTAGACATACAAGACGAAGTGCCGTAACATTCGAAGCCGTATATTAATCTGACTTTTTGATCAGACCAGGAATGATATTTTTGTACATACATTAAGCTCTCAGACAGCTATTTAAATATTAGTGCTTCACCGTCGTCTGTGATTTGACGCGTGTCTTGATACAAATTATTATATATATGTACATAAATGTACGTACATATGGGTCTCGGGGGAGTTTCTGCGGACGCTCCATGTCTGTTTTTGCTGAGAATGATTTCATGCCGTAACCCGTGCCATCCTCTTTGGATGCTGCTTGTGACTTCTTGTACTTTCTTTTTCTCAGCCAGAGCATGATCATAAAAACAAAACGTTTTAATCGGAACCATTTCCCTGAGATCGAAAAAAAGGTACTATGTAAAGGATTGTTGGTCACTTATGCATATAAACGCATACATGCATGTACATATACCACGTATGTAAAGAAATTTGATTTATCAATAAGAAATTTGATTTATCAAAATAATAAAAGCGTTAGTAAATAATATAATCCAGGATGATTCTAATTCATGGTGATACCTTTCTGTGCGTATACTCCTAAAAGAGGTTCTTTGTCCTTTTGAATGAAAAGATATGCTAAACACAGCAAAGGTGTGCACGCAAGAATCTCTAACCACATTTTGCTTTCTTTAAGTCACGTCAGTATAGAATGGCACTCAATCCTTTGTCAACCTGGAATGAAATGAGAGGGACATTCAGAATTATCCAAATTCACTTGAATAGAATAGGCCAGAGAATGCATGGAGAATCGCCCAATTCTGATGAACTGTTCAAAATTATAAATAATTACAATAAAATCATGCTAAAGTCATAATGTGTTCCGATATACTGAGAGATAATGTTCATATCGATTAAGAACTTCTGGCTGCGTCAGTAGATAAACGTTGAACCTATTTGCATGAACTAGAGCACCTATGAGTGCACTCACACTGAGTGCTAAATCATAAAAACAATGCAGTGCATATCAGCTGAGGTTTCTACCAAAGGGCAAAAGTCCAGGGAGAACCAGATGAGTATCAGTGGGTTTGACTTGTCAGTGTCATCCTAAATCGCTCCCATTGCACAATGTTAGATCCAGATATATAG
>JAXGGS010052215.1:0-30868 GCA_035585475.1 Armandia brevis | reverse complement strand
TAAAATATATCTTCCTCTGTAGATATATAGGCGTTTGATAATTCGGTTATGTTTAAAGTAATTACAATGTACCCGCAAATTACCGCAATAAAGTTTTTACACAATTTCATATGTTTGCACAAGAGTAGTTGAACTCACACTGAGTGATTTGAAATGTTGTGCATATATATAAAGATTAGCCTAATATGACTATACCTGACGGCACAAGGCACTATCGTCTCCTTTGAGTCAACAGAAAGAATGGGGAGTGTTTACTATACCTGTTCACGTCTGCATTCTCCAGCTCTCCGCGGTTCAATTCCATTGACCTCATATTCTCAAAATAAACAATGCTCTCCAATTCCCAAGCGCTTAAGGCTGTCCTTAAAACGTCGTCTGCTATTTCCGGTTTTACGACGTTCGCCCACTTAGCCCGTTTCTGTTATTTCTGCTGCGTGGCAGAGACGCGCTGAGATTATCCCAAAGAGAAGCATCATCCTCACAAAGATCATCATGACGACCGTGTACTGCATCTTCTTCGCTCTGCTGGCCGCTTCAGCTACGGTATGTAACAAAAGTTTAGTGCATATAGATACTTTTTAACATAGTTTGATACGCATCTTTTGAGTTATAATACAGTTTGACAACTTTTGAGTGGAACATGTACAATTCTTGTACATTGTACATTCGATGCGCATCTTGTGCTCCCAAGCCTCATCATGGGGCTCATGACTCGCGAAGAAGTCATTAATGGCCTAACAGCTTCTAAAAGTCAATCGCTAGTGAGCATTAACATATTTTTATCGTGTATACATGTACATTTCAAGGGTAAAAATAGAAATTATATTCAGTCGAATGGGTAGTCTGTGGATGGTGGCTGAGGCAGGAGTAAAACTTGACTGCTCCATGTATGGGCCCACCCGAGGGACCCCGTGCCACGCAACGTTATGTGTGCTTAAGCTGTTCCACAGACTCAGAGGATTAAGGCACACTGTATCCCTGTATCCTGTATTTACCGCGGCTTAACATGGGGTATATCCTCTGGGGACACGCACTTCTGAATAGGTTTAGGGAACTAAGGCCGAACACACATTAACATTATCAATGTCCGCAATGTTGCCGAGGGCGGGGTTGGGATCGCTACTTTTTTTTCGAAAGTATTTCAACTGGTCATTTTTTAAATTACTATTAGCCAGAAATCAACCATCGCGCAGTTGGTACTGTACGTGTGTACGATTGATACTGAACAGATGTGTTTATTTATTTCTCAAAGCATCATTATGACCTCCAGTTGTGTAAACACCTTCTCACTCCAGGACCTACAACATTATTGTATTAAATTGTTCCTTGGATCTTTCTACACGAGGACGCATTTTTTTAATTTGTTGACATGTTGCATCACTGCTTTTTCCCAATATTTTTGTTGCATGGTAATTACTTATTTCCAAAAATCTTTACTAATTTAACAGGCTAGCGACCTCCTTGTCACACACAAATGTTATTTTGACATTTCCATCGGTGGCGAAGATGCAGGTAGAGTTGAGATTGGTTTGTTTGGACAAACGGTCCCCAGAACTGTGGAAAACTTTGCCAAATTGTGCGATGGCAGCAAAGGGTTCGGTTATGAAGGAAGCATGTTTCATAGAGTTATAAAAAACTTCATGATTCAAGGTAATTTCTCAATCCAACTGAATTCTTCGCAAAAACGTTTGCAAATGCTTGCAAATTCATTAGAGTCGAGCTCAACACATTTTTGCTGCATTTGAAACAGGTGGTGACTTCACACGAGGTGATGGCACGGGTGGCAAGAGCATTTATGGCGATACGTTTGAAGATGAAAACTTTAAAATCCCTCATCACGGTGCTGGTTGGGTCAGCATGGCAAACAGGGGTGAGTCTTAATGTAAACAGATAAGCCGGTTGCGCCTTTTTATGACAACACGGTATTAGGCATATTCAAAAGAACAAGATTTTTACGAATTACAAGATATTATTGTAATCTAACCGTTTCGCTGTTGTACACCGACAGGTGCTCACACCAATGGCTCCCAGTTCTTCATATGTACAGTAAAAACAGACTGGCTGAATGGCAATCACTGTGTTTTCGGTAAAATTCTGAGCGGAATGAGTCTCATCCGAGATATTGAAAAATTGAAAACTGACAGTGTCGATCGTCCGATGAAAAACTGTGTTATTAAAAAATCAGGACTCATTGAAGTTGAAACTCCGTTCGAAGTATCTCCAACAGACGCTGAAGACTAAAGTAGCCATTACGTGCAAGAGTTATACATAGTTACCTCCGTAAACAAAGCTCATATTATTCCTAGCCGATGAGGACTATACATCGAACCAAAAATTAAATGGTGCTATCTATCCCACGAACGAACCCTAGTGCTTTTTGGTGTAAACGAACAATTCCTCACCTATCATTTTTATGAACTAACAACTTAGATATATTTATATCCTTAATGACAACCCTGAATGTTTAATTTTGCGTGTGTGATTGACAAGCATGGTAATCATAGTGATGTAAATATTAACATTTTTGTGCATGAAAACGTTCAGACTGTGACTTGTGAAATGTGAATAAATTCCATCGAACAAATACGCTCAGCATTTGTTTTCTCATGCAACTTCAGGTACGTATCCTCAGGATTAAAAAACAAATCAACACAATACGCATATTTAGAAGGAAATGTCTTGAATAAAAATAAAAAAGGTCATCGTTATTTACTATTCTGGATATGATTACATATGCATTTCGGCTATAAATTTAGGCACAAGGCCCTTTGGTCACCAAGAAGTGCACATTTGAGATTGCCATTGGTGAAGAAGAGATTGGTAGCATTGTTATCGGACTGTTTGGGAATGTAGTTCCTAAGACAGTGGAGAACTTTGCCACCTTGTGCAGCGGATCTTCTGGTGCCGGCTACAAGGACAGCATATTCCACCGCGTCATTAAAGAATTCATGATTCAAGGTACCGTATAGAGCCAATATCTTTACCGATCATTTTGAAGATTTTCGGGCACCCGGTACTTAATGGAAACTGTTTTGTGATCAGGTGGTGACTACTCCAACAAAGATGGCACTGGAGAGGAGAGTATCTACGGTGGATTATTCGAGGACGAGAACTTTGATCTGAAGCACTCCGGACCAGGATGGATCAGCATGGCCAATCGGGGTACGATTACTTCTCTGCACACTCGAAAATACGAAACCATTGCGCTCTTAATTTTGTAACTTGATATCTCAATTAGACCCAAAAGTAATTTATACAACTTAAAAAACTCTCCGATGAATGTCCTGGAACAGACAGTATTGACAAAAGGGCTATTATTTAATTTTTATGTCACGAGTCTTTGTCGCTGGATCAGTCTGTTGCCATATGAATATTGTCCATCAACCAAGAAAACATATTATATATTATATATTTTTCAGGCACAGACACGAACGGCTCCCAGTTTTTCATTACCCTTGTTGGCACACCCTGGTTAGACGGGAAACACACCGTGTTCGGAAAAGTCATCGAGGGCATGGGAGTAGTGCACCAGATTGGAGACACCGCTACTACCGAGAACGACAAACCTGAGAAAACTGTTAGTATCGTGCAGGCGACTCTGGAGGTGGTGGATGAACCGTTTGAGGTGGTCCAGGATGGACCAGACGGACCTCAGTGACGCGCACCGCTCTCTGTGATACTTTCTGCCCGCACGAAATATTTTTAATTTTATACGAGATATTTCTCCTATGTTTGTAACCGAGTTGCTGTTTTGTATGCATGTGTCGCAACTTACTTTAAGAATGGGTGTGAAGTATGAGTCGTTGTTTACTTTTGGTATATTCTGCTTCAATTATATTTGCATTTTCTTAATTCTTATGTAGACTGTCAATTGTAAGGCAATAAATTTATAAGAAAATAACAACTCTCTATTTCATGGTTTTACTAATCGTTATCTATATCGACTGTTTGAAGCTTTAGTGCTGCAGTAAGGGAAGAAGTAGGTAGTACTAGTAATCAATTAGTCAAATATGAGGCTTGCGTTGCTTCTATTTTACCAGCGGTGTCTTTTGTCGACGACTGCATATGAAGAGTGTTTCATCAGGAGCGTTTCGGACCTAGCTGTACAAACAACGGGGCACGGTCTTTTTGTAGCAGGAAGATACGGTCGAATGGCCTTTAATCACTGGTCTATTAAATTGCACTATCAGCCACCGCCTTCCCGATGAAGTGGTAATTGAAAAAAGATAGCCAATGCAAATGATTTTCATAAATTAGGAGTGATCCAATACTCAAATAATTGAGTTGTTCTTGTCATTCAGTAAAACTTACTATACGAGGTTTTTACCATTTTTAAAGCCAAACTGAATATGTATGTATGTAACAGTATATACTACTGATAGTGAATTAGCATGTTGTAAAGAAAACTAGTACAGTTCTTTCGTCTGTAAAACATTTACTGATGAGTACATAATTTACATATACACCTAACGTCTACATGAACCTTTATGCAATTTACTTCTCAAATACTGAACCATAATTGGGTAGTCCCAATCTCATACAGACGCTGCATTTTACGCGATTGCTGATCCGTCAACAAACATATACACCATTTACATTCATATCAACAAAGTGAATTAGCAGCGAATACAGAATTCCAGATGAAGTTGAAGTTAATAATACATCAAGATATAGTCAAGAGAAGATCATAAGTTTGCATGCATGTTATATGAAATTCTTTAAGAATCAAAAGATAATCGTCATCTTGTGACATGAGTATACAGTGGAGCAACACTGTGCCATCGGCACAGTGAAATGAGGTAGCCAAGCCTAGCAGCCATTTAAAATCACGTAAATATTTATGTACATTTGTACATGAAACCATTCATGAGTCGCTGGTGTTAAAACCGTTAACGTGCGCCAATACCGAATCACTACTGTAATTTGCTGTATGATGATTGACACAGAATTTGCGAGTAAGAGAAGTATTTGAGATTATCGAAGTATTACATCTATTAACTGTACAAGAAGATTAAAGCTCTGCAAACGACCTTACATTCAGGATTCATACACCAGTACTAGATACATGTATGGGGTATATAGAGTGTGATCAGCAATAAATACGCGATATACTATAAAAGCCTGCAAATTGGAGGTTTGATCATCACGTCACAAGACTAGCTTAACTTTTCTTACACGGGCAAATATCAAAGTTCTAGACAGGATTAATGTGTACTCTATCAATTTCTGACTTTAACAAACACTACAAGTGTGCTCGCAAAACGTGCCCTACACGTATGCCGTACCTAGCTACAGTAGCTCCTATTTACAAAGCCTGTGCACATTCTTTGTACATGAATAATATGTAATATCATAATGCAGTTATGCGCAATAATGAAATGTCATGATAAATGCTCAACAACTATGACGTTATCTAGTATCACTACGCATTATTCAAATACATGTAGCTAGATTGACTATTTTGCTTGTAATTTAGAATTATAGATTGGTGTGTGATACTGCTACATGCAAGAAAGACCCGTCAAAGTGGTGAGCCATTTCTTTATAGCCACCATTATGTACAATCATGACAACATGATTATTCATTTGGACAACATATTGAATTAATGATACTGGATCCAACCATTACCTGTTACAGAGTTTGTATGGGGCAAAGAGCAAACCATAAAGGGTATATATTGATGTTTTTACTAAACAGAAATGTCACTTGTATCGAAATTATAAAAAATTCAAGTGAGCAGCAAATACAAAACATGAACAGATATTGAATGAAACAATGTACATGTATGTAAATAAATACATGTTCTCAATGAACTCTACGCGAAGTAAATAATAATAATATATGCCCACATCCATAATTTGGAATCGATTTTATGTATCTTTCATTTTTACCTTGTTAGATTCATACTCCAAACAGTTCAGAATTTATAAATATTTATACATCAAGAACCTTTACCAGTAGTAAAAGACACAAATTTAATCTCTACACCGAAGATGCATATACAAGTTTTCTTCCATGTATCGGAGGATACAATATATGCGTAAATATTGACAGCTAAATGCCCAAGAATAACTCAAAACAAACTTCAGTTCAACTGTTTCAATCCATCACGGATCTTCACACTGGATTAATCCTTGTGTTAGTATAATGATGGGGGTAACGTGTGTAGGTCGCGCGCGTTCTACGTCTCGTGGTAGTGGTGGTAGTGATGGTGATGATGATGCTCGTGGATGTGGTGGTGTTCGTGCTTCTGAACGACCACGTGCTCGCCGCCACAGGGCAGGTGCGGCGCCGAGTGCTCGCGGTCGATCCACTCGGCCACCTGCAACATGGCGCGGGAGTGGTTCCTCTCCCGGTGACGGTGCCGCCGGTGGTGATGCGGGGACACAGTCTCTGGCAGGTGCGGCGGCAGACTGACCGGTCGGAACTTGCTCGCCTTGGGCGTTGAGGCAGATTTTGGTTGTAGTTTTGGTTCGGGTGCCGGGCCAGCCGCAGCAGCAGCCCCCGCAGCCTCTGCTCCAGCACTCACGTCCCGGCCAATGACGTACTCCTCCTCACGACCGTCATCGAACTGAACAATCTGCTCAGCGTTCGCCTCTAGTTTGGACGTTTTGAGAGCGGTGACTCCTGGCGAGTCGTACGACCTGGACCTCGACTGTCGTTTACTGTCCGTGTGCTCTCGGTGAGAGTGGTGACCTCTGGAAGACCTGAGCTTCGTGTGGTCATGTGACCGGTCATGATGCCGCGCATGCCCACCGGAACCATGACCGTGCGCACTACAGTTATCCAGAAGACTGGCGGGCGCCGTCGTATTGTGTAACTTAGACGATTCGTAGTTCTCGATCCCGGCAAGATCTAGATAATAATTCCTTCTATCTGGATTCTCCACATTTCTGGTTGCCGATCGGTTATTACCTTTTGTCACTTGATCACTGTTGTGTCGCCTGAAACATACCAGAAACTCTTTGTTAATTTAGCATTCAGACAAAAATAATCTAGTTTGATATACAGGAGTAAAAAACTGGGTTAACGATCAACACAAGGTTCTAATTTATAAGTTTTGGTACTTGTCGATCGGCCTGGTATGCCGACGCTCTCGTACAATAACGCCATTCATAAATTTTGTTTTACAGCTAGATTCCATCTCCTAGTAATCGACAAAACTTTGCACATCAGATAATCGCTAATCGGCGGAGAAATACACCAGACCGTACCTGATTTTGTGCTGCTGTCTCTGCTGGTTTCGTTCCATGTTCTTTTGAATCAGCTCGGCTAGATGTTTTTGCTCGTGCGACGACATACGCTTACCAGGGCTCCGCGAATGCGAGGGGCCGCCTGATAGATTGTTCCTGATCTCCACGTGAGGTGTCATCATCGAGCCTGCTCCGCACGGAGTGCTGTTGTTGACCTTGCCGACCCGCAGTTTAAACACCTGATTGTTGGGCACGCGGGCGCTTCCGTCTTTCCCGTGAGATTTCTCGTGACGCTCACGACTTCTGCAGTTCTCGCGATCCTTGTGGTGCTTCGACTGCGACTTTTTAGGGCGCGGGCTCGCCGAGTTGGTGTTCACAGTCTTTTCGATGGAGGCGACCGCCACCGCACCGTTCTCAACTTTGGCCATGTCTGGTGACACACTGAGTTTGAGTTTCAATGTTCGACTGCCGGTTTGCGGCAGGTTTATGGAAGATCCCACGGTGTCATATAATGATTGCAACAGACGGGCAAGATCCTGAAACGATGAATTCAAAGTTAAACAAATACGCCGATAGAACGAAAAACATACAAACTATGTTCCAACGGGTGCGCTACGGTTAATTATTAGCACACAACGCGAGGCAAACTCGGTACATATTTTTGAGTTTGTACTCGGAGGTTGTGAAAGGTTCACTTAGTATATTTGTACCAGGATCTCACCGTGGTAAGATCAGAGAAAGCGGTGTTGCTTTCAACTAAACCATCTTGAGCACCGTGCTATCTGTTCCTTCCAGCGCCGCGCTAGTCAGAATATTATTGATTGGTAAAAATACTGATAACAAACCTCTTTCGTAATCTTTCCCCTTCCATCAAAATCGTAGAGAGTGAAGTTCCATTCCTGTTTATCTGAACTCGAACCCTCCACTGACACCCCGCACTCAAATTCCTGGAAGGTAAAAGAAACTGGGTCACGCTCTAGTCCTCATTACTGAGAGATACATATCATTTGTTCGGCGCGAGGAGAAGGAATGCTGAACTTTAACAGAAGGCCAATAACATTTCTCACAAGTCGTGCCACGTAAATACACGTTTTGGCGCTAGTAAATGGGGCTTAATTAAACTACCCGTATCAATTTAACTACATCGTGATGCAGAAATACAAAATATGCTTCATCGGTCCCCTTGTGCCGAACGCATACTAAACTCGTTCGTGGTATTGCCGACAGCTAACTCTTTTCAATTACGTCTAGCGCCTATTATACCCGGTATATTGGTAACACCAATTTGCATGCTTGTGGTTGTGAAATGAAGATTAATGAGGGTATGGGAGCTCTCACAAAAACTAGCGTTGCGATCAGTCAGGTGAGCGCACATTACTTCCCCCCACCGAGATAATGATAATTAAACTTAACAACAATCACAATATTTAATGAAACATGAAAGGATGCTCGAGACCAGTTTTTTAGAACATACTCGAGCCGGCGTAAAAATTCTCCATTTCAAGTTATGATAGCTGGTGGGTAGCGAGCTTGTTTTAATTGTTCCTGTGTGCGTTCTCAATGAACTTCATCGCCATCAAAAAGCCACGAGAGGGTCGCATAAAACTTCACTCATCACTTCCCCAAACCGGTACGCGATTACCTACGCACTACATCATTCTGAACCCGCGACGTTTTTCACGCCGTGACCCTAAATATTGAACGTGGTTTTTAAGGAATGCGCTAACTTCGCTAGTTATCTAGCCAATGCTCTGACAGCTGTTTTGTATATCAACGGGCGCAGTTTTGTCACCATCCCTCCCCCGGGCGTCTGTTCGGCAGAGGCATGGAACCTCTGCGCCGTTTGATCACTGACCCAGGGGACCTTGGCAGAAATACAACCCAAGTGCAGCATATCACCGCAATCGCGCTCAGCTTTGATCCATGATTTGTACTGACGCGGTGGTAAACTAAGGACAGGCGAAATGTTGGGGTTTTTGTGCGCACGGAATGGTTGAACATAGCAAACGCAGGCTACATCAAAGCAGCGCCATACAGCGTATATGTTTATAGGCGCAGACGAAAATCCGCGCGCTGATGTTTTGTTCCTCGTTCAATGAGAAAAACCAACAGATGGATGGGGATGTAATACTGCAGAATAGAAATGGGTGTGGAACAATCCTAGGATCACGCGTTGGTTAGGCCATACGTAAGGCATACCAATTCACAGAACAATCACACAAGTTTTCAGGGGTTCTGTTTAGACACATAACAAGTAGATTGGAAGGTAAGCCACCTCCAATCCGGACACTAAATACTTTAACGGTGCCTTAATCCCCGATTATGGCAAAAAAAACTCATAAAAATACATCATAATTTGCAGTAGTATTGAGGACCGCCTGAGATAACACACGAGTCCTCGCATTACAACCACGCAATATGATATATCCTTCCGTTATAAACAAAAGCTAAGCAATGAGCTAGGAATATAAACAGAGTGGGGGAAGTTTGAGGTAATTATGCGTGTGTATTTCTTTATGTTTTTATACACTAAGCTGGTAGCGTGTTAGGTGTACCATTACAACACTTTACGCTTTTCATCTCATAGAGCCCTGTACACCTGCTACTGGTCATATATGTCACTGAGAATGCATCAGAATTCCTCATCTAATACCTCGTGTCAAATTCTCCAGATTCATATAATACACGAACAGTTAGGTGAAAAGATTGGAACTGAGAATGCCCCGGTTGTAGCCTGACGTACAACAAGGATGTAGGGTGTAGTCGCTATCACGATTACCGGGTAGTTGTAATGTGCCTATTGTCGCCATACGCAATCAACGTATCATTGGCCATAGACAGATTGGGCGTTGGCAATCGGCGGGAGATAAGCTGACAATAATCCTCGTTAGAGATTACCCTATTAGTCTGCGACTGAAGCTTCGCAGGTAATAGGATAGCTTGGGCAATTAGATGTTGTGCGAAATGCTGATTGAGATTTATGGGTGGCACATTTCGCCCTGTAAAGGTTCACACCCCCTGGATGTGAGCTCGGTAAATCTGCTCCTGCTTACTGCCGTGTCACCAGATCACAACAGCCCGCAGCTGACTCGCCCGGCATCACAGATTCCGTTATCGACACGTTGTAGCCGATTAAAGTGACACTTGGCTGGACCCTCTCTCCCGTGTCTAGTCCAAACTCACCTCAACATTGATGGATTTGTCCGTGTGAACGTTGTTGTCAGTGGTATCGCTCTCCATGTTAGCTTTGTCCTTTTCCGGTGGTAAAACCACTGTGGGAAAAAAAGTAAATATCTCAGTTAGGCGTGTACTTAAACAAATATTACAAGGTCTGACAGTATTCAAACCAAATGATTCACATACGATTTGACATATGAAAAGTGCATAAGTTCTCAAAGGGTTAATTGGCTCATACACTTTGAACATCAATAAACACTTGACAACCATCTTCGCACTTAAATTGTCTGAGCACCACTTTTGTCTCTCTTTAAAAGATCTATGTGCACCTATTGATGAGTTACAAGATTCGGTGTTCAAAGCAAACTATAAACATTATTGTTGAGTTTCAGTTGTCAGGCTGAGCTCCACTAGAGTCGCTTTTAATTTGTAAGCAATATGTTTTCAGTTTTTTTCCCATTAAAACATACTATTAATTTCAAGGCGTGTGTTTCAACGGACAAAAAATACGTGTATTAATTTTCGGAATGAGCCCACATTTGTATAATAAACACGTGTAGGTAAATGTGGGGATCAATTAAAGCCACAAATTTACATAGGAGGAGCAGAAGTCACAACCGACACAAATAAAACGGTGACCTCTGTGACTGCGCACACAAATAATGTAAACCCACCACTGACTGATAATATAAACACAAACTTTACGGGCCACATATCAACCGTTCCGGCTTTTGTGGTGCTTTGCCAAAGAATTTTTCTGCTGTGATCCACATTTTCTTGGTTCGTGGGAGAAAAGTTTAAGTTCGGTTCACAGCAAAATCATTTGTGATGTTATGTAAACTAGGACGTTGAGCTGGTTGTAAACAGTTAGGTGTTTTCCACATTGTAGAGAACATTTGTAAGTATACTTAGACAATGAGTGTGCATCTCTTTCACACTAAAAGTGCATCTCGGTGGCCCTGTGATGGTTGATGAGTGTCTTTAAAGTAGGAAAAACTTTGATAACTTACCTCTTAATGGTAGATGATGAAAGTTAAACTTCTCATTACCGCTAATACTGATAGTTGTCGACTCCTGGAAGAAGAAAAAAACAGGTAAATCAATTGTATGTCGCAACATCACTCGAATCGCGATATCGATCAGGCAATGACTATCATAAAATATCAATATTATTTTGTTGATGTGAAATGATCAAACATATTTCCATGTGGATTGTTTCCAGATAAACTACAAAGGAGCGATTCGATAAATACCATTAAACCTACACTCGACTAATTATTTGATAAACATCAAACGAGGCAGCCCTGCATATTGCATATGCACACCTGTTGCCAACAAATATTCTCGATGCCAGTTCGTCCAACGATCTGTGCGTGAATACATAACACGGTGGAGGTATTGATTTGATTACCAGACCCACCGTTAAACACTCGACTCATTCGGGGGGAATCAAGGTTCTACCGACTCGTAAACCAAGTCGTTTGGAAAAACTACAATTCACAAAGGAACACGACCATAGCGTAATATCTTAATCACTATCAAAATCGGAATAGTAAAATGTCATGCCCAAACAACTTTATAAGCGGCAGCTGTCTTATTCGTGAATTTAAAAGGCCACGTTTTTGTCAGCTGATGCAAGTAGTGAGAGTCTCTTGACGCACAAGTGTACAATATTACTTTGAGAAACTGCGAACTCAAGTGGTGGACCTTGTAGCCGGCCACAAACTATGTGAATGAGGGTGAGCGCCAGCCGCACGTATGACCCTTACCTGCATAGCCCTTCTTTGATGTCCAGCGTGTAATGAATACTTATCTGAGCAAATATGTGATTTGGTCCAACTTCATAGGAAAAACCAAGCATGTATCTTATCTTGGCCAATCACCTATGATGAGATTGAGTCAATAACTAACATTGCAAAAGGATTTTACAAGCACCATTATCCTGATACGAGTTCTACTTAAATGCACAGGCGATAAAAATGTATAAAAGCCTATCATCAAATATTCAATTAGCCGGGGGCAAAACATATGATTTGACACGACACCTAGCGTATTAACTTACGTGTCTATCTCTCGGACCTCTGGTATGTGTAAGCCCCCAGACCTCTGTCAGCTTACAGCCCTACTCTCGGTGGTGATAGACGTATGAATCACAACACCAGTGGATTTAATTTCAACGCCAACACCTCGGTATTTTCACCTGACGATTTATCATCTGAACAATATCCGTGTAGTGTATGTAGTCACTCACAGACAGTGTTGATACCTGGTGAATAGGATCAGCGGAGGAAATTGGGGCGCGTGGCTGTTCTTTGCTTTGAAACCAAATGAAAGGTGACAAACCACAGTGTAGGAGAAGGCCAGTGTATGGAAACTTCAAACGACTTGATTATATGGTCTGAACAAGTCAGGTATGACCCATTATAGAGGCCCCAGTGTGTATCTGATGACTAATGGCGGCGGGGATAGCCAGAATTTGTCACCTCGCCGCATAGTTTCCTCCTGACGCCAGTTTCAAAGTTTCCTACGTAATATCATCAATTATATACGAGTGGTGCGTGTTTGCACATAGCTAGCGAGTCTTCATGTGGGCACTAGCGACTGTAAAACCTCTTTGAAGCAGACTGTGAGATTCCACTAGCTGCCTCACATCAAAAGTAGAATATTTCCTAGGTGCGAATTTCATTTGTGTCGCAGCTGCATTGAGCACAGGCGAATATTCGGCTGGGTTCAGAGGGCGCCCATCAACATGGGCAAAATACTTCATAATTGCTGCTAGCGTGTAATGAATACCAGGGAGGGTTTTTATCCCGGAGCAGCCAAGCATGTTGGCGGTGTTCTTTCTTTCTCTACACAGTGGGAAACCGAGGCCTGACCTTCTACTGTTGCTTTTCATTGTGGCTAACTACCACAGCAAGCCTCCCGGCGGATTTCTCAACCATCAAACGAACCCGTGTGTCGGGACGGGCAACTTATCTCGTATATTCTACTTGGAATTTGATCAATAGTTTCAATACCCCGGCGAAAATGGGCAATAATGTAGCTCGCGATGTTTCGGCGGGGGGCAAATACCAGATCAGTGAGATAAATGATCAAATATTATGTGCTATGCACGGGGTTGTGCCGCTTTTTATAGTCGCTTTTCAATAACACTTGAATCCCGACGCCATGTGCAATATTAACACGCTTTTATGATAAGATACAATTCAAACTGTAATGTGAAGTTGGAAAGTTGTCTACATTGTTGCTATTTTCATGTCAGCATGAGAGCCAAAAAGCCAGGTTCGTGATGTAATCCTTCAGATTGACACACACCTTTTAAACACTTCTCATAATTGGTCGGGGTGAGCAACTCTCCATCAAAACGCATCAACAACAATCATATCGTAATATGCCTACATGCCGGATTAAGAGGACTGTTTGGGTTTGCCTTCGCAGCTCGAGTAGCCGTGCTCTCAGCATGGCGCATATTCTCATGAAAGTTCAAGACCGACGTCGGCGAGTTTACAGAGCGAGTTGACACGGTGCACTTTACCCCGGCCACACTTTGGGAGAGCAGCGAGTCTCACATGTACACACAGCGTGGCATTTCTTCCAGACCGTGGTGGTGGCACATGATCATCGCCCTGACGCAGGCCTTGTCAAGCTCGCTCCACACCGTCTGTAGTTGGATAGAATTTCTAGGAGTTCCTTGATTCAATTGCGGTAGTAGCAAGGGTCAAATGGCAACTGGTAGCGTTAACAGACTGTTATTCGGTAAACGAGCATCCTACAAGTAAAGCGTATGCCGGTTACTATGGCAACTTTTTAAGCAGGGAGGGTGCCATCCCTTGGACTGAGGATCACCTGTTCAGTATTAACAGACAGGGGCGGGGGCTGAAAAACATCAAGTCGGCCATGTCCCCTGAATCTACCCTTGGAAGTCTGGTTTAAACAAACAGAGGTTACCAGCGCGCCGCTATCTGTCAGTGCTAAAAACCTCAAAGCTTCAACATCAAAGACAACTAATCAAATTAAAATAACCAAGATGCTGAACATTTTCACATGATAGCGAACCTCTTTTTGGAATTGATTGCCGGGGATAACTGGCGCTTCTGTCTCCTTGGTTGTCTTAAACAATCCATTTTGTTTGCGTTCCTTGAGCTTGTGGTGGGCTTTAAACGCCGCAGCGCTCATCTTGCTGTAATACGATGTGAGATTATATCCCGATCTGCGGGGAGACGTCGTCCTCTTCACATTGGGCGAGAAGGAGCCCATCCTCCTTTTGTTAGGCATTGTAATTACTGGTCTAATGACAAATTCACTGTTCACTGCCAGCGGAGGGGCTGGGCGTTGTCAAATCAAGTTAGATGACACACTGGCTCTTAATGTTCGTACCATTTCCACTATTGCAGCCCATAAAGTCATCGAATTTTCTTCTATAATGCAAATATTTCACTGTCCTGGCCGAGTGACTCACGAGACTAGTGTGACAGTTGCCGAGAAATACTCGTTAGTCACCGGCTTAACGACGCTTTCCTGAATTGTCTGTCTCACGATTATTGACAGCTACATAATGTCGGACAATTATGGATTTCACTCTTGGTTGCCCCCTCCTGGGAATGCATCCAGTCTCCTCAGCGATGCTTTTCACCGAACGACGCTCGTCAGCCGGCTGAGATCTGAGCCTGAATCGGTTGCACACACTCTCCTCCTCCGCTCGCGGAACTAGGACGAGATTGAATGGTACTGACTGATCCAATACACTTCGTCAGAATAACGACGCCACACTAACACACCGCGTCAAATAGCAAGCAAATTCAGGCTGTCAGCTCGGTCTGACTCAAAACATTCAGGTCAGAACGCACTGAATCCCTGAATCTCAAATCCGCACTTCTAAACGCGGCTGTTTTTCCCGGAGAGCCTGCTGGCGCGGTCCGCGTTCGATTGGCCCGAGCAGCGCCCAATATCAACACCAATATCCGCTTATCTCAACAATGGCTTCTCAATAATGAGGCAATTATTGGGCGCCAGCCACTGGACACATGACTTGTATCACGGGCGCAAATCTGAGTCGAACGAAGCGCGGGGAGATGGCAGCGGTCACCCGGGGATGTTTTATATCTCCGTTCCACAGCAATCACATCCCTGAAAGCGCCCAGCCTCCGCCACCAGATACCTTCCACTGGGGGGCTAGGCCGCGACTGACCCACTCATTTATCCGTGGTAATAATCTCTTGTCTGGAGTGGCTAAATGGTAATTACCGACAAGGCGAGCGAATTCCCCGGCTAGAACCGCGCCGAGACGATCAATCTTTTCCAGCACACGATTGCTTCCTGCTCGAGAAAGGATTTGGTCGGCGGTTTCCGGGGCAGGCGAGCTTTGTTCATAGTTGGCAGATTTGGGCGGTAGTTAGCGAGAGGAAGGCTCGGTGCTTTATGTCCAGACGGGCACATAACATCCGGCGAGCCGTGCGATTGCTGCCCTGCTCACCGAGCTCCTAAATCGACAACACGACGCTAGAACTACCTCATCCAGTGGGAATCTGGCACCGAGTCAGGCCTGTTTCACGCTCTACAATAAGCTAGATTTACTAGCTGCTGTATCCCCCTGACTTTACACCGTGCAAGACTCGTATCCCACCACGACCGTGCGGGCTTGGCACAGCGCAATGATATGCAGTTTCTGTTTGGCACAAGATGCAGTCGTTATAGGTGCTCGAGGAATCAAAGAGCGCAACTTTGATGAAAGTTTACGACACAAGGCTCACAGCTTCTGCTGCTGACACTCGACTGGTAGCGTGGCAATACCGCCATCCATTAGTGCTCCGCCAGCGTGAAGGGGAGGGCGACCAATTTCAAGGTGCTACTCACATCCAAATGTACTGCCAAGTGGTCTGCCCAAGTGGTTGGCAAAAGCCCGTATTTCCCGGAATAACTGTCCCTGAATCTCCTCCCTCTAAGCAGCTCACGCAGACACGTCAATGCCTCTGCTCGTGAAATCAGTGAACAGAACACTGCCTGGCGCTGCTCGAGAGGACTGAGCCGCAGACGCACCAGTAAGCTCCGCTAGGCCTGTGCAGCCTGAATTCCATCAATCCCCGAAATCATCCCGTCCATCCATCCCCGTGCCCAAGTCTAGCATACAGCCTGTGGCGGCCTAGGAGGAGTTCTGTTCGTGCCAGCCCCGTCCAAATCCAGCTCATCCGCCAACATGTCCGCACGAATCTCATCAGATGGCCGAACGTCACCCCTGCTTCTCAATCAACAACGCCGTCTATCCGTGCATCTTTATTCCCAGCCTCCGTCCGAGACGCTTAAGCTTTAGATTTGATCATCCACAACAAGCTATTCAGGTGATGAGGAGAGGTGAGATAGACGTATCTCACTTCGCGTAAACCTCTGCCTCGGTATCAACCGTATGTATCATGGGAAAAATTACGGCTCTAAATCCCCTAGGTTTTGCTGCATCATAGCAGAGCAATGAGACATTTTCTTATCAAGCTGCGAGGTTTGTCAGTCAGAGATAGGGATGAGGTTAAGGTTTATTTCTGGGAACTCAGCGCATCCGTCACTAACGGTTACATAATAACAAGCCCTGATAAAACACCGGTGCGTCGCCCGACGGGTGGTTTATGATTAGTATTACTCAAGTAAATGGTTTTACAATCATGAAGTGCACCGACATTCGGCGTTGTTAAATGCCAGAATATTCAATATCATAAATATTTTCCACCATCGTGATAAGCAAGTTATGCACAACACAAACATGTAATGCAATAACCACCTTCAAAGTCAACCTGCCGAATGTTATGACTACGCACAATCGCAAATTGATGCCTCGATTAATACGCAAGAATAGCAAGCGACGTGTCTAGTGCAAACACATTTATTCAGATGGAGGAGAATAAAACATGAATATGGCGTGGCACGTCGACACTGCGAACATCATAACTTTCTGTTAAATGTGGAGCAGTCCCAGAACTGCGCCATTATAGAAAGCTCACTCACTGGTTTTTACTTCTTCAACTGTACAGACCTCTCTGTGCGGCGATCAAAACCACTAAAACTTCGCAACCTGATGTGGATAACGTGTAATTTACTTGCACTTGTCGGAGACCCACCCTGATAGGTCAGCGGCAAAACACAAATCCGACACTTCTGGGAAAAGTTTTCTCCGTATCATCGGCCGCTAACATAAGCCAGGTAGCGGGACCACGAGTCGTCGTGCCCACCCACCAAGTGCGAGACTCAACCATTGACGAGTTTATATACAATACCGAGTAAAGCACCCGCAAGAAGTGATCTCTGGTGAAACCACCTATCACCATTGTTATCATCTAGATTCGAAGCCGTTGGATGTTCGCTCGTATACCGAAATCGGCTGCATAGCGGAGAAAACTTAATGATTGCGACTGCGCTTGGCGTGCGGAGATTCAAAAGAAATTTAGCAGGGTACCGACAGTAAGCTGACTTCACAGAGACTTTGGCAAATTGTGATCTTTTTTATGATATAACACACCCCGATGCTTTGCATTGATTGCGTACTTGGGTCTTTTTCGAAGTAATTTGGCAAAACTACCCGGCGCATAACTTCTCAATATAATCATAACATCACTCGGTGGATGCATTCCAGCATAATAAGATATCAAAGAATCTCGCTATGTGCGACTGGAGAAGGAGAACGATCCGATCTACACGGGCCTTTCATCTCGTGAATAGCCGCAAATGACATTTATTTCATTGTGTGCCGTCAAAATATGTGACATAATACCTGGCGGAGTTGATTGCCTCTTTTATATGAATCAATCGGCGCGCTAACCTTGCACGAGTCTGGCCACTAATCCGTGTGGGTTTAATATGTGCTGACCCAGGTAAACATCGAGCGGAGAGTCTAATGGCATCCCTCGCAGGTAATGGTGGCACGGTAAACATTGACCCCGTTCAGGTGTGATTGTTCCCTTATCAGAATGGAGCGATTGATCCGGCGAGGCTTTGATCCTTGCCGACAGACTTGCCCTATAGTCGAGCGCCGGTCCTCCCGCAAAACCAAGTCAATCGCCTTTCTTAATGTGTCTGCCTTGATTCGGTGGTCAATGGCGGGCATAAACAGGGACAGGCGCGAGGAAAAGTTCAAACGGACATAAAAAATCATGGCGATTTTATGTGCACTTGAGAAGTTGGGCAGACTGAAGACTTCACGCTGCCACTTGAGGCTTTACAACTGCGAGCTTCCTCGGCTGTGCAAGGCCGCGAACATCTGAAATATTAAACCCAGTTCATCCCTGCCAAATAGTCGATTTCACGTCGTCCACATTGGATTTGGAATCTCATGTATAACAATGAGTATGAAATGAAAGAATGATTTATTAATCGAACGACCCCTCCATATCATTTCCGTCTGGTGTATCAACGCGATTACAGCACGAGTGAATGATATAACGCTGATTTGAATGATGATGATTTCGGGCCATAAATCGAACCTCAAATAAAATAGGCGACGTAGCTTTCAACCTCTGACGTAATATATGACTTTATGTCGATGGAGATTACCCTGAAAATGCCTCACCATTCATTCCCAAACAAATGAATCGAATTGCTGTGGACGAGATAAATGCGTAGCAGAGGTGCCAGTGATACTCGGAGCATGATCAAAGTATCAAATATTTACACATTCCATTTAGCGAGAGACCAGACAATGCGCTTCAATTCATTGCTTCATGCTAATCATCGGTATCTGATCCTAAAGGGAAATTACCACCCAAAAGGGTATTAATAAAGAATCCCCACCTTCGATTGCCCCTAAGGCTGGTGCATCTATCTTGTAACACGAGGGGGCACAGAGTGTAGGGGTTTCGGCGGCGGTTGCTACCAGATACATGGGTTGGGACATGCTGTCAGCCACTTATTGGGTCTAATGTGAAAACATAGGGCCGCGATGCTCCAAGGTTGAGTGTAAGAACACAGTAAATGTGATTACCGAAGATGCTATCGGTGAACATAATTGAGTAAAAACATAAATAATACAGCAGCTGGGAGGAGGAAAGATGGGCAAGATATCCGCGAAATTTCTCATTAATCAAATGTCCGATAGACATAGCAGGCAAAGGCGTGAATATCGAGTAAAATCAGGGTGAATCTGCGAGTCATCTTACAAACGATGGCCGCGAAGAGAAACCCAGATCTCTTTGAAGTGCTGAGGATGGTGCACCTAACTGGGAAGGTGTGCTCTCCCATGGATAGCACGGACCCTTGGTTTACACTTACCGGTAGGTATGTCCGCTTAGTACACGTTACAAGCAAATAACCAGGACCTTCTTTGAGGGCAAAGGGTAAGTTAATAAACAGTATACCCAACCAATATCAGCACAAACATCGTGTCTACTCAGCAGCTGTATCAACCTGAGTAGCCCTTTGATGCTTGCTGTTTGATGATCAGCATATGCCGCGGATGGCCGATCGGGAAACTGGTCCTGGAAATAACAAATGGTGGTGGCGAGGGCAGGCAGGCCCCGTATTCTCGGCTGGTTAATGAGTGCAGCCATGCGCCAAAGCTTCTCAAGCCACTCAGCCTCAGTCTCTGATATCATCTTCAACTCGCTGTATACACCGTGCGCTCTGGAGTCGAGAGTGGGTCGACACGATCTAGCAGAGAGTCGGATCGTGAAATGCCAGAGGTTGTACAGTTGGCAGGATTGAATGGAGCGTAATCTTTCTTCGTTTCTCTGAAATATTAAGGAGCAGACACCGACCAAGAGAAGGGGTTTGAGGGGCGATTTATATTGGAAACATGCGACAAACCAATCCCTTCTATTACTCCCGAAAGGAATCGTCCCTGCGCAGTCTCATAAATGTCATTGCCGATGATGTTGGATGTGCACTGGGCGAAGACATTGCCAATCTCCATTCACCAGGCCACCATTTAACCTGGGTCTGGGTATCATCTGTTTCCAAGAAGGTGACCAAAACCCCATGAAATGGATGGCGCGCATTTTGCCCCGACAAAATTGCCTGCCACACCCTAAACCGGAGTAATTCATCTTTATGAAGACAAACGGGTTGCAGAGCAAGAAAATCGCCTTCACATCGCATCGGCAAGACAGGACTTATCGATGTCAGGGGGAACGTTAGGGGGTTTTATATACAGATACATAACCCTCTTGTATAAGGGAGAAACCTTGTTAATGAGTATGGATGCAGGGGAGGTCGTTTCGAGTCTGGGCCTGCTTAAAAAGGATGTGGTTTCTTTAAAGCTCACCGCCAGCCAGCCGCTGATAAAAAGCCTGAATCGTGCGGCATGAGATCACAGTAGGGGGTTGGATTCGGTTGCAAATCTTACCATTTTAATGATTTTTGGATCAGTGCCCTTTCTTGTTTTGAGAGCTAAATGAGCTGCTTTCTTCGCGTTTAAATGTGTATAAACAAATTTTAACTACCTTGATAAAACACCGGTCCGTAACCAACATATAAAATCGTCCAGATGAAATAAGACGGAATTTAATTAAAGGCAAACCTGACAGCAAAACAAAGCCCATAAGGTGAACAAGTCAGACAATTATAATAATTTCCGAGTCGGCAAATGAGTGAGATATCAACCGAGTTTAATGTGTGCTAGTGGGGGTAGCGTTTGATGTGATATCCCTCTGATAGGAGTGTGTTAAATATAAATTAAAAAGAACACTGGCACTCATCCACCCCACTTGATACGGCCCGCATAAAAACAGTACAGGAACTTGACGAGATGCTCATAATGAACAAGCCTTCAAAGAACGCATTCATTCACACTTGAGGGAAAATACCAAACTGCATGAACGATCAAAGTCGCAGGCAGGATAAAAACGTATATGAGTTTTCAGCTATTTATACAGTTTAGGTGAGGTCATGTGTTTTTGCTGTAATTATGTTACATGTTACATTGAAAATATAATTTGTGGTCGTAAGATGTTGAACAAAAGCCTTCGGTTTTAAGTGTTGCCTCACAAGTATACTGTTTTAATTAAATACTGATAATTGCGCGAACGGAAAATGTGAAAAATTAGTAGGTATTATGTGGCACTTAAATTCCTGCTTCGGTGATTTCACAAAATCTTTTACACAAAGCAGGTGAGGGTAAAGGACACTATCTTAGTTTCAGTCAATTACCTTAACAACTGAAAGGTATAACTGACTATAGTACATTGACTAAAGACTACGTCGGCTAGAAACAGTCAGGCTCAGCCAACTTAACCATGATAGTCAATTTAACTCTGAAATGATCAGTGCGCTTCGTCAGACATGCCGCTATTGTGCCGGTTATTACAAAATGGCAGCTTAATCGATGTGTGTGATTGATTGAGGTCAGAAAGTCAGAAACACTGAGTACTATAGACCGAGGTTAAGCCTGACAGAATTCTAAATATAAATTCAAATATTGATGGATTTAACGCTTGCGAAATCCATTTATGAAATTGATCCGATCCATACAAAAGAAGCAATGACAAACCTTTCCATCCATATTGTGGTACGAATAGGGTATGAGGTGGATGTGGTAACATTGGAAAGTTTTCACAGTAAATTATGAATAAATTGTGGGCTTAGGCTTATGAGTGCATTCATCTGGAAGTCTGGTGCATGTAAATAGAATAAATCTAGTAGAAAAACAGCAAGTGTTACACCATTTTCATGATCGGTTCATTCAAATTTAATCACAACCTTGTAAATCCTTCCTCGATTTTTGTAAGCTGTGTATTTATCATCATAGAAACTATTTTTTTACAATTGTTGTTTGGCTTAACGTTTTTTCAGACACCCTGTCTCTAGGCAGTGTGCTTAAACCACCACACTGGTTGTTCAATGGAGGCACGTGTGAAATGGTGAAACTTGATCTAAAACTATCGAATACAAGTCGTTAATGATAAACACAAACACCAGAGAAATATCGATCTCCAACCCACAATGGACTCGGTGACAGATCAATTTTTTATAAGATAATGAGGCTTTTGTTTAGCTTTTGCATGTGTCTATTGTGCTAATCCAACATCAAAGGCGGCTGTATCGGTCCCTTCGGTACAGGCTCCCGATATTAACTGTTGCTCTAAAGCAATAAATGCCAGTCCCTGGAGCCAGCACGCAAATTACATGATGATTATCTTCATAGAGTATCACTCCTATCATTAATTGTGAAACATATGGGCGACGTCCAAGACCTGAACAATACCGAGTCATAAAGAATAGCTCAGCTCCGAGCGTCCACACGCATTAGGCAAAAACTAATAATGCCGATGTGTAATAAATTATATTTCGGCAAATATTTTTGAAAGACTTTATGGCTGTGGGATTTGCTCCCGGTGTGGCAGCTTGCTGAATGGATGCGTCACGAGTGGCAGAGGCGAATGTCACGCGTACGCTGGTGGGATTAAATAGAATGAATTCATCATAATCGCACGCCGGCGTTGTGACAAGGCTTAAATATTTTACTTTAATTCATGAAACCCGATATCGCAGCAGATGCCAGCTGGGCAGGGCGAGCTGGGAATGTGTAAATTAATTGATCTAGTATAGTAAGTTGAGACAATGATAAAACGTGAGAGATGAGTGAATATGCTCAAACCCGGAACAAAACACAAAGAATATGAGTGCACGCTGTACATAAAACTTGACAACAACAGCAGCGAACTGATGACAAATGAATTGCACATTAATCAACACTTCAAACGCAGAAAGGACCTGTATATTTCATGAGCGCAGTTCATAAGAGTTTCGCGGAAGCTTTGATATTCCCTGTGAAGAGTTGGACAACATGCAGCAAACGTTTCTTCTCAACGTGAAGTACATGTACAGATGGCAGGTAGATACACAGCGTGCTATTTCTGGCCTAATCTGTACTAATGGGTCCTGAACCGTGTGCTTCATTTGATTACGAGTCTAGGGTGTTCACGTATATCAGTTCATTGCCTGATACCTGAAGCTCTCCTGCTACGTTCCTATCCTTCCCGCGCAAGTTTTAAAGTAACCCAAGACATAGTACCCACCCTGTCTCGGTCGTCTGCTTACTTCCTATCAGCAGAGCGACTCTAAAAACTCAAGGCTAGTTATGATTCAAAGGATTCCGTGTAAACCTGCAACGTTCAACAAAGCGTCAGACTAGAACTTGCTTGGAATTAGCGAGGTTACTTTCTGATGATTTTGTCAACAGTAAAGCGCATATACTGGGTGTGTTGAACTCGGTAACTCAGCAAAGAATCAAAGAACGTGATTTTTGGAGAAGCCGAACGCTACGTGCTTCTCGCCCTGTTCATAATCACCGCGCTTTTTGTACGGTCACATCAATTCCACGTCGAGTTCTCAGGATGTAAATAAACGCTGCTAAAAACAGCCGTGCTTACATATTTGTATCAAATCATATTTTCTACCACATAAAAGATCTTAGAGTTGAGGCAGTTGTTCGACGACACGCTAGATCAGGGGAAGTCACAACAAAACATAATTTAATTTATGCGATATCACACGGCCTATAGTTGTATAACCAGGCCAAGTTCGTCTTTAAATATGGAATAGACAAACATCGAGCACGGCGGTGGGCATTCTAATGAGGATTTCAGTTGGCAAAGATTGGTGGCTGCAAATAATCTATCTTGACTTGAATCTCCACCGCGTAATTATGCAGGGAAAGTGAATTAGCAAAGAGCAAAAAGAATGGCCAACATTTTACCATAACACTCAATGATGCAAATCATGGGGGGTCGAAATGAGATTACAAAGGCATTATGGATACATGAGGGAGACGATATGAACAAGTAAATATGAACGCGCATACACTTGGTCTTATTTACAAGAGCATTGTTGATCTAGCTGAGGATTGAAGTTGAATGTATTGCCCTTGCAAGCATACCATTACTTCGCTGTTGGGAACCACGAGTGTTTACACATCAGCTATTATCTGGGAGAATGTCATCTACACTGCCCCATATTTGGTGGCTCGTAAAAGCAAAAGCCATCGAATATAGGACAAGAGTACAAGGAATTCAAAACGACAACGTGGACGTTATAAGGATCGCGATTAAACCACACGACATATACACAACAGCACTTGGCTCGGAGACCTCTATCAAAAAAGTGAGGGAAAAGCTACGAAAGTGGACCTTAAAATAGAATGTTCTATTGAGAAAGTTACACGAGAAAGCGGCAAAACGTGGTATACGTAATTGTTGTTGGGATCGGTGTAATTAAGTGCGCAATCGGACAGAGAGCGCGCGAAACCGATTTGAGCTATTATTGGGTATAAAAATGTCACGTTTTTCTTACGACAGGCACTTGATGAACACATTCACTTCGCTATACACGTGTAATGGTACGTTTGCAAACAGAGTGAAATCCACAAAAATTCTCATATTAGTTGTTTTGAGAGGTTTCAAAGCTAATGATAGGGCCGGGACAATATCAGAGAGCGGTTACCCCCAAAATTGTGTGTTGTATTGTGCGTCGTAAGCCAAGCAAGGATTGTCACCACTGCGCCTCCGATATACGCCGCGATAACATGTTGCTACCATATAATAAACCCGGAGTCTATGGGCAATTGCTACCATATAATGAAAATTTAGTGAATACCAGTCACAACCCTGCAATTTGTGCCCACACCGTGGGTCTCTCAAACAAAAGAATCGGGCCCATTTTCTCGAGAAAACGTAACCGCCAAGAGTGCTTTTATGTGGAGGCATTTAGGGCATCGGTCCTGTTCAACTTGTAGGAATGTCACCCAACCATCGGCAAATAAGCTGGTGTGAGGCACAGAGAAACATATTACACTATATCATATATATTACCAAAAACTCTACAACCATTTTCGTAACTCACAATTATGGGTAATGTTTTTCGGTGATGTTACTACGTTATAATGATGGTCGGCTATGGCACTATATCATCTTTATGAAATTACACTAAATTCGAGGGGCGAGTTTTGCACCATGTGTGAAAAGTATAATGGGCTCAATTTCACCAACTCGATCCTGCAGTATCACTCGTAAGCTGAAACCAATTTTCCACAAATGGCAATTTCGCATGTTTGGATCAGGAGATGGAATAAACTAGTGACACCCTAATTGGCTTTTCACGTGTGTGTCCGACCAAAGAACAATCGCGGGTCCCCTCAACTCGGAAACTAGACATTAGGCAGAGCATCTGTGGCAACAGAAACGGGCAAATTGATACGGGATAATTAAGAAAGGAATGGGTATTGTCCCCAGCTGCTGCCAGATTAGTTAAATGCAAATATACACCGGCTCTAGAGGCATCCATTTCCACAATAAGTGCAATGAGCAGGATCTGACAGGAGATAGCCAGAAATGACGGCAACACACACTGATTTCGCTCGTCGGGAGGTGTGCACCTTGTATCGGGTCAGATTGCCCTGTGTGCACGATGCAAACATCGGCTTTACAGAAGCGTATTTGGTAATAACCTTGAATTAAGTCAGACATATGATTGATGGTGGGTAAACTTTGCCATGGAGTATTAATTAGTCTGGACTCACAAACATAGGCTAAGTGACAACTGTCAGTCCATTGTGGTCGGGGATTACCCGCCTGATAATTAACCACGAGCTAATACAATCAGTGTTCAAATAAATCTATTACGCGTTATAATCTCTACCTGTCAACCGATTAAGCATGCAGGCTGCCACAAGAATCATCAAATACCTTTTAAGGCACGGGCAACTTAACCGTCACGTAAGTTATACACGACAATATGTGAAGTCCCGCATGCTGTGAATTTAATAGATGCTGGTCGGGCTTATAGTGATCCAACATTGATAATACTGTCAGCGTGAAAAACTGTAGGTTATAAATATTGAAGTTTAAAACTTGTGTACGTACCAAGTGACTGACTGATCCGTCCGATGATATGGCCGGGTTTAAGTGTACATTTCCGAGAATGCACTCCCCTGAAACAGAAGGTGAATGCAAATACGTCACAACTAGTTTAAAATGAACACAATAGTGAAATAAGCAGCATGAAATACTTATTGTACTGTATAGCGAATAGAACTTCCAATTGACGGAATAAGCCAAGCTCGCTTGTTAATGTATGAGAATAGACAGGTCATTGTACGTACATGAGTGATATATTAAGTATTTGCCTGACCTTTTAAAATCATGATGAACATATCTGATTCTATAAACGTAACAATAAGTTGTATAAAGTTGTAGCTGGGGGCTAGTATGCCTTCGTTTTAATTGCTTCCTCATATTTTCTCGCTCATAGCCTATTCAACATCAAATGTTGTGACATTTCTTACAAGAGAAATCTGATCAGTTTAGTAATTCGATTGATGAAATCATTCTTTTAAAATCAAGTTATAGTAAATACTTTTGATGATGTTTCTGAAGGGATGGGGGTAAATTTCAACTCTGGTGATTAATTCACAAACGCTGACATTGAGTACTGGTATAAATTTGGGCAAATCACATTTGATGACAAGGGTCCCATCGGGTGGGAGTTTTTAAAATCCAACTCCGAACTTTAAGTAATATTACAGCTGGTGAATTGAAAAAAAATCATCTCATGCAAAACTCGCGAACTTTGCTTGTACCCCGGCACAAAAGACTAGTTTGTGATATTGATGCAAGGCCTGCAGGCATTCAATACAGTGTAAAGCTATTTACACCACAAGCGGCCTTTGATGTTAGCGCCTTTACATCGCAGATCACCGACTGTGCCGCACATCTCGGTGCGTATATATACTCACCCTCGGGGCCTTCTCTCTTGCAAACTATCATTCCAGTTGAAGGATGGACCCAGAGACAATGCCGTGGACAAGCACATGGAAGGGAAAGGGCAGTAGAGATTAATAAATTTGCACACAAAGAAACACGTTGATATGAATTTGGTTACAATTTAGTTACACATGACACGCATTCGAGACTCCTGAAACAAAGAAACACGACCGTTAATACCCGCATGAGCCTTTAAGAATTTGTATTAAGGTGGGACATAGTAGATTTAATATTTAAGCCTGGTTTGTTGAGTTTTAGTGCGTTAAGTCGTGCTCAATGCGGACGGGGGTTTGCCATCTCCACATGACAGGTCGGCCGAATAAGTTTCACAGATCTATAGGCCTATCGGTTCGGAAACACCTGGGCATTAACGAATTGCTGATCGGACACCCGTCTCGTCAGGTTGTACTGATCATCGGCGCGACAAAAACATCAACAGCTCAGGTGTAGAAACTAGAGACACCTTGGATGAATTAATCGAATATTCTGTGTTTTGTTTACTCTCCGAATGCACACATGCCGGGAGTAAGACCTACTACGGCGGGTCGAACATCTACACGGGGGCTTCTGCGTGTTAACCGGGCGGGAGTATTCTAACTGGTCCCCGAGCAAAGAGTGCACTTCTTACCGTGTTTACTGTGCAGTTTTCCCATATTTCTGTGTTTCCATGGTGCGCGATCGCACGGTTAATCAAAAGTATCCTTCGTGTACTGAACAGAATCCATACAAGCGCGTTCTACAATGAACGAAACATCGAAACGTGTGAGGCCTTCACACTAGTCGAACACATACGAGAGTGGGACAGTCGTGAAGTTTGAGAGGAACTTTAGTGGGCCGGACTTCCGCGATGATTGACACCTGCGGACTGTTCTATGTTTGAGCAAGGGGTGTATAGGTATGGAATAAGGCATAAATGCCGCCTGAATTGACCAAAAGAGGCTTAGCGCACGATCAACTAATTATTTCTACAATAATGTAAGATTAGCTAAATTATTTTAATTGAAAATGATGTATTAAGCACCCGATACAGAATCCTGACCAAATATTTCTAGCCCTTTCTCCCCATAAAATGAGTTCCGTGTCAGGAGAAACTTATTTCATTGGCCTTGTAGCCGAGCCCTTCAGTCAAGCCGTTTCATTCAGATCGAGTTTCCCTCAGATCTTTCCGACTCTATTAAAATGAGCTCACGACTATGTTGTCGACCTTTCGTTTTATGATCGAAATAAACAACAGTTATGCAAAAGTTTCCGTGACAATATTATATCTTCTGGTGCAAAATTCTCTCATTACTTGGAAAGCCTCTCCGAAACGACAATTTACAAAAAAGTAAAGCTTAGCTTAAATCAAACTTACAATAGATCAACTAATTAAGGCCTAAATCTATAAACATGTCTGATGACTCGTGCAAATTCATTTCTAAACTATGCTCCAGGCTCTACTATAGTAAAGCCTTATTACCTACTAAGAATTCTAGAATTCAAACGCCAATTATTGATGCCGATGTCGATACTAATTAGTCTCACAAAGCCAATTCAACCATCACTATATATATATAATTATTTATTCACACACATTATTATTATGTCATTACAAACATTATTTCATTAATTTCAACATTACGTATATTTATTCCTGTGCCGATTCGATTCTATGCTGGAATATGAAAGGTGAATAAATATATCATTAAATTGGAAATTGAAATTGGAATTATACTTATACATTAAGACCATGATGACTGATTTGAATTTTAGAAAGTTGTTCTATGCCTGTAAATATCAAGATGATTTTATATTGACACTGTGTTTTACCACGCATGCATAAAAAATTGGTATGATTTATGTTTCTTTCGGGTATATAAATGTCTTTCGATCGTAGAACAAAAAGTATAGAAGACCCTCGATTGACTTCATTTATAAAAAAATTTCCATCACGTTTAGCAGGGCGGCGAATTTTGCGTGTTTAGTTGAAACTTGAAACTTGAAACTTGAAACTAGTTGTTATAACCAAACTTTTGAAACGCTTTTGTTACTACTTCGGGCTAACTAAACCCCAAAGTAGTAACAAACAGAAATCGCTCCAAAATTCTATATGAACGGTACGTTGACAGTTTACCCAAAATTGTAATATGTACGGTCAAGTCAACGCATGCGCACTCATTACTTGGTAACGAAAAGAGAAGGAAAGATGGTAAGTGACAGTTGTGAATTATTACTGCAGTATAGTGGTCTGAACGGTTTTTTGTGACCAGTATTTGTTTCAAACGTGTCTCTACATATTCAAGTATACCATTATGGTAAGGATTTTTAAATACAGGGCAGATATTTGCCTTATATATGCTCTGAAGTTTGGCATGTAAACGTGTACTCATATGTGGTCAGCTTGAGACGCTGGGTTTGTTTTGGAATGCATGTTATGACAGGGCGGTTGGTAGGGAACAAAATACTGAATTAAATATATAGTATTATACACGCCCAATTGTTTATACGTTCAACTTGTAAAATATACAAGTTTATAGTAGAGTAGTGGTTAGTTACCAGAAGAAATGGATATTGCTATATACTTGTTTTAGCAACACATGCATCTCGACATTGAAACCCCAGTTTGTGAGATTGATTAGCATGCAACGACTAAACATCGAAGTAATAATCTTTCTTACACGTTAATCGTTCTTCTTGTAGGCTGAAGTCGAAGAAACAATCAAGCGTATCCAGCTCCACAAGGGCGTCGTTGGAATCATCATTGTAAACGCAGAAGGTAGGTTGCTAAGTGTTTATTGTATACATGTACAAACTTGAAAGTGTAAACTGTTTACCGATAGGTCTTCCTGGAGGGGAAGCTAATCTTACACTTTTATTTTGATGGAACGATATATTTTCTACTTACTTAAGTACATTTTTCGTATGGATAATGTATAGTCCAAGTAATAACATTTATGTTCTTTGGACACCTTGAACTAGACACTAATATAAAATCTCTTTTTATTCACTTTAAGGAATCCCAATCAGAACAACACTGGACAACTCCACGACAGTTCAGTATGCTGGCCTTTTACACAAATTAGCTAACCAAGCCAAAAATGTTGTCCGTGATACCGACCCACAAAACGACCTCACATTCCTCCGAGTGAGATCAAAGAAGAACGAAATTATGATCGCCCCAGGTAAGGAATTGTTTAAAATGTATCGTGTTAAGTGCATGGAGAGAAGACCAACACAATATTATTTAGTTCTACTTTTTGAAATATATTGATCACTCATAGTTTCATAGTCTAAATCAAATCAACCTTTGCTTGCGATTTTTATATACGTGTTTTACAGCATTAAATGTTTTACATGAACTGCTTCTCATAAAAAGGATTTGTAAGATCATTGGTTTTCAAAGTTGGAAGGGTTCGTTCAAAAATCTCATAAATAATTTAGGGTTGGAAACACTTGCAAGGACGCATTCTTGTAGAAATCACATACATGTACTTAGTGCACAGTCATTTAAAGGTTCCAAAGGCTGCTCTTCCAATTTTAATGCCCATAGCGTCTTTGCTTGTAAAAAAGCAACGGCACACGTGGCCCCATGTCCAAACACGTATGATTCGCAATTTCGCATGCACCCATAAGTATGTTTAATATTGTGAAACCGATCAATAGCGATCAATAGATGAGTTTCCTTAAACTATTGCTAATCTAAGTTCTTTAAACGTAACACCTTAAAGAAAAGAACATTGAGCATGATGGTTCGCTTGATGCTGTTTCTGTGCAAACATTTAGTATTT
>JAXGGS010052104.1:0-22980 GCA_035585475.1 Armandia brevis | reverse complement strand
TTGTCAGAATTAGTCCATACCTCATAAATTGGGCATGATTCCAACTGCGGTTGCTGTTGAACAGGCAGCTGAGCAGAACACTGGCATATCAAGAACTCACCATCATCATCAGATTGGTAACTCTGTTAGAAATAACATATATTAAGAATTTGCAATATTTGGTTACCACGTTATTAAGTATATAGGTATATTTTGTTTGAATTACTGCCTTCCTATAACCTTTCGACGTTTGACAGTTGGATGAAAAAGTAACAACATGGTTGTTTATGATCAAAACCCAACTTGTCTAGACATTGAAGCACGCAGTCGTCATAGGAGAATTTGGACCAGAACCATCCTGCTCTTTTGACATCTGACACAAGTGTAAGCGGGAGAGACGATGAAGGCTCAAAGTTAAGTTTGTCGTCAATGCAAAGTCTGTTGACATTTTCTGCAGAATTAGATAATCTATACCATGGTAATGAATTATTGAAAGCAAAAATTAGAACACATGCTGGTTGTTTAATTTCGGCGAAAACGCGTGTGTGGTATAACAATATTTACCAAACACAGTTGTGCAAATCTCTCCTATATTTAAAACCGGCGCTCTCCAGATTTCATCCTTGGTGTTTGTAGCGCAATACTCACTTGGCCTGTGAGAGGTAGGTTCTCTGACCCCACAAAGACAGGACAAGTAATATTCTTCTTTTATCCGTTGGTGACTCTACATAGCAGGGTGATCGAGTTTAAATAAATACAGTTAAACGACTTCGACCTTATCAGGGATATCTGCGACTAAGGGATATTTCAAGGGTTATCAAAATAGTAATAAATAGTTGTAACAATACACAATGATTTACTTACCACCCCGACTAATGGAACGTGTTTGCATAGGTTGAAACAGTCGTCGATATTAAGCTTATATTCGTATTCAATTATACCAGATATGTAACCAATTGTACCAGTTATTCTGTTAACCTCCTTAAATCCAAGAGAGCTGTCATAACATCCTATTTGAACTGTGTCTAAATACGATGTTATTATTTGATATCTTAAATATCTGTATATAACCAACCGTGGCACTGTAAGTTTGCACGCTAAATACATGAACCAAGTTGAACACAAAACTCACCTTTAACACGGTGACATGACACAAATACCAATACGATTATGTGAAACCTAATCATAGTTCCAAAGAAACTGAATGACTATCAACACATACGATTAGAAAGACGTCTCTAGCATGACGGATGTGTATTAAAGCCAGCATGGATAGGTGCAGTGTGTCAAGACGCATTCAATATATAGTTTGTTAAGCGTCGCTTATAATCCGTATACCTTTATATGTGTCTTCTACTCTCCCTGTACTTCTTTATTCTGTTCAGGTTTTGTTGTGTGCATAGTGATATGTCAATATAAATACTAGTTAGCAATGATGAGTGGCAGTAGAACTATATATGTCAGGCATGGTGGGAGTTTTATGCAACAAATCATTTTTATCGATCGACCTTAGTTTTAATACATCGGTAAAATCATAGCTATGAAGAATCGTATCGAATCCTGGAACGAAATTTTTCGACGGAATCGGTTTTAAAACTACGAACTTGAAGAGGGACGAGCAGATTGTTGATGATGCCTCTGCCTTTTGTACGAATCGGTATTTAGATGCTGTTCAGCTAATTGCTGCATGCATGCAGACGAACTACCAACAAATGAAACAAAATTTTAATGTATGTCGTAAATACCCGATCAATTCATTGAATGTTGTTTTTTATTTAATCTTGTTAAAGATAAATTATTTACGATTCAATATTAGGCAGTTTGCATGCCAATATCTGTTGACAATATTTCTGAAAAAATTGAGTTAATAAAATGCACTTGGAGTTAAATTTATTAACTCGAGTACGCGATATAAATAACAGACATAAAAAATAAACATCCTAATTTCATCCTGTGCCACAAGTTCAAATTATGAAAAATCGTCCTCAATATTAATACATCCAAAAGCACTTTGACTGAAGCGTTCATTCAATATACATGTACATGATTATATACTATGAATGATTATATATTATGAATTAACAAATCTAAAACGTGATTTCTACCATGCAAAATTTACCTTAGGATATCAGAAACTAATATATAGTAACTGGCCAGTGAATATTAAGTTCATTTCATGATATCGTATTCATAATGTTTTCCACTTTTTATAGATGCTAGCTGCATATTAATTATAGTGCTAGCGCTGGCGTAGTATCGGTATGCTGATTGCGCACTGCAGATGCCAGTTTTTACCTAAGTATTTACCCATTCTGATACATCTTCAAAATCATCTCCATATGGATTCTCTTCCAAATCAGGGGTGCCTGTCGATCGATTGGTTTCTTTGTTCTTAGTGGTCGTCTCCTCTTTGCAGGCGCCTTCATCACCCTCGTCATATATGACATTATCTACTACAGTGACGTCATCATCATTAGCAGTGACATTTCGTTTAAGTTTTGTTCCTTCATCTGTAGCAGTCCTCTCTTTGTCCGAATCAAGAACAGGGTCATTACTCTCATCATAGATTGCATTATCCACCACGGTAATGTCATCATCATTAGCAGTGACGTTCCTTGTACGTCTTGGTTCAGCGTAGATATCGGTAATTATTGTATCAGGTTCAGCATATGCATTCTCTTCTACATCTTCATGTGTTATATAACGTGGCTCCTCGGTGTTGTCTGGGTTTGTTGGTTGATATAGGTTGTTGGTAGAGTAGATGACAGGCGGAACAGCCACTGGTAGAGAGTTCCCTGTGTTATAGTACACATGCTGATTTGACTTCTCTTTTTGCTTTGCTTTACGTCTCCTATACGATTATCACAGGATTCGAGTTATCAATATATAATGTCGGACATCTCATAATTGTCATATAAAGATGTTCTGTTTCATTCTACGTTTGATGAATAAGATTAAATGTTTCTCAGGATGCCTTAAATTACGATTTTCATAAGGTTGTCTCGTTTAGTTCGTGTCTTTCGAAGGTTGTTTTTTATTTCATCCTGGATGTTGTGTGGGCGGGCAGACAGACGTTTTATATATGGGTTTGTGAATTAGTGAAACAAACGTGGCGGGTAAGGCGGTAGCGACTGAGAAGCATTTCATTAAACTCATGCTGACCTAAACGTAAATTTACCTCAAACACACAATAGCTATTACTATAGCACCTCCAACTACCGTCACCGATATCACCCCGCCAACAACACCTGCAGAACGAGGTTGCATAATGATGTGCATAAAGACAAGTAATATCAACATCTTACTCAAATGTCATTTTATGCTATTAATGTGATACCTCCGATGGTGTCTGCTTTACTGTTATCAATGCTTTCGTCGGCCGGCACAGCTACATTTGTAACATGATTGTTGACTGTAGACGTCACCTCAGACGAGCTGCTAGAGGTAGTAGATATCGTACTTGTATCCCAATTTGTAGGATCAGTCACCTGTACGGTCGTTTCAGTTGTAGAAGATTCTTGATATGTTGTCTCCATATCTGTAGTGGGACTTGTTGTGAATGGGGGGCATGTATCGGGATGGGCATAGTCTGAAAGAGCATTCGGATAGAAGATGTAATCTTTCGTCTAATGACGGAATTATTGGTCAACTATACTGTATATTGTAAGAACCGTTATCTAACTGCTGGTAGTTACTTACTTAAAAACGCAATGGTCCTCGTGGAACTGATATTTGTCGGGTTTTTCTTATCATCGATAGTCCAATAATAGCTTGTAGCGTTTTTATTGGATCTCCATTTCACGTAATATGGACAGGAAAAATTATCAATCACACGGTTCCCTGGCATGTGAGCAGAACACTGACATGTCAGGAACTTCCCAGCAGTATCAGCACGGTAACTCTGTATACACGTATATCATTAATCAAATTATTTCAAACAACTGGTGATTATATTATGTTTATTCAAGAATATCGAATTTGAGAATATGTTTACGTATACTAATCCCGATATCATGTGACACATTAATTGAAAAGCTTGAATTATCAACTCACTATTCCAATTACAGGGAAGCATTTTTTTTCACATTGACGTGCGCATTCGTTTACAGTGAGCTTGGACCAATGTAACTCTGGGTTTTGGCCGGGTGTGAATGGAAACGTTTTCGGGAGAACCACATCCAGTTTTGTACCTATGCAAAGGCTACCTTGATTTTCTGAAGATTATAATTAATTGCGATCCATTTTCTATACAGGTTATTGCTTATTCAATATAAAAATGGATAAATCTAAAATATTGCGATTCCTTCCATATTGCTAAGATTAAAAGCTGTAAATCGGCAATGATAATATTTTTCGTTTTACATCTTTACGACATAATACTACTAATACTAATACCCTCTTACCGTAAACTGCGGTTCGATTATAGCTGTTGTACAAATATGGGGACGACCATGTGCCATCATCATTATTCTCGGAGCAACCTTCACTTTCGCCTTTTTTCGATGGTGCAACATCTCCACACAAACACACCAGGAAATAGTCCCGATTTGAATCCTTCTGGTGACTCTGGATGATTTTAGAAGTAAGCGTATATATATCAGCATTTCAGTTTAGAGTTCAGTTGAAGCTTTAGTACTGTGATATCACGTTTAATGTTGTACAATGTATGAGAAAATTTAAACTAACAACACCGATATGTGATGCAAATTGACATCTATGAAAGCAACCATAGATATCAAATACAAAGTGACCGCCATAGTATCTATTATCTGTCCGATTGATTGTGTATATGTCTTTGAATCCTAACGTTCCCGGGAAACATCCTAGTCCCGAGATTCCTACCAAATATTCACAAATGCATTTTTGGTGATTTATTTTACCATTCCCATGTATTATATCATGATATTAATTGCAAAACAAATGATGATTATTCTATAACACAAACCTTCTCCCGTACAACTAGGACATGTATAACATGCAAGTGTCCACGCAATTCCAATCAAACATTTCATAATTTTGATTATAAGGACAAACTCGGATACCTTCATGCGAATGCGTGTTGATGCAGTGAAATTAAACCCTTGTACATGTACAAATGACTATGAATGTATAAGTTTGCCTGTTTAAACTTCCTGGTAAAGTGTAAGTTTACAAGTGCACTGGAGCGCATCATTAAGCGCTTCAGAACGTCTGCGCTGCAACAAGCACACGCATCAGAGTGAGCGAGCACATGCGCGTCACATGTTAAAACAAATCATATTTAGATTAGCGGAGCTTCAACAGACACTTGTAAACGCATGTTTTATATATCATACTTTGCATTCATTTTCGTGGGAACCAGCTGTTATGTAACCGTTTGCAACACGCTCAACAAATCGGTTATTTAATATCAAAATGTTGTCGAATAAACGTGTTGATACTTGACCATTAACTTACATCAGCTATGTACATATGTTATCAATATCAGCGGCAACAACGGTCTCATTTTGTATCGATACAAGCTTGAAATACCTAAGCCAGCACTTATTGTGTATTGCTGAATGTCCCAGCCTGATATAATGTCTGTTTATTAGAACGTGCAGCTTCGCGGATGTAGCGTACCACCCAAACTTGAATACACCACGCGACGTGATGTGTGTTTTCTCTTAACTTCCTCCTTGAGCTTCGATGTAATTGTCATGTATAAAATGTAAAGTTGTTTGGTTGAATACAGACACGTAAGCTGATATAAAACCCATGCAATCATGCGGTTAGTATATAAATCAAAATTCCAATACAACTTTCTGTGAACGCGGGTGAAACGATCTCGAGTGTGTGAACATGTACATAGTGAAGGGTAACCCGTGTTGATGATCATATAGTGAGGTCTGGCAATATACCCGTCGTATTTCAAGAGTGATAATTAATTTAAAATAACCATGGATAAATCTTTACGAAATATATACGTCATACGACTTATATTATAAATCTCTCGTTTCAGGAAGCAAGAACCCTTCATTCTGTACCAATCAATTCGACAATCATGATATTCATCTTAAATATTCTTATTCAATTTTATGAATATTGTCACAACATAAGTGTGATGAAAGGAAACTACAGGCAACTGTGATCTTTACTACGATAATGCTATTTATTAGGTCAGGACATATCTCAGGCTTTAATAAACGGACAAACAATGAGAACATGTTTACCTCATCTGAATTGGATTTTGACATCAACAAAACTTGAAAACTTTTAACTTGCATTTTAGTGCGGTACGAATGTTTCTCTTGTACATATTCCGCCTTGTCGAGGAAATTACCTATCGTTTACCGGGCAACCAGTAATAACTGTAGTATCATGGGATCGGTAAAAACAATCGGAATTATTATAAACATTAGTATGCCCTTATCAGAACCATATATTTTTAATTGAATGTATTCCTTCGATGCCTGGCTAAATCTACCTGTCCTTAACATACCAAACTCGAGTGTACGATGCTATTGTGGTTTATTGATAAATGTATTACAATATATACAATAAGCAGTTGAGCCACCTGTGTGTTTTTAGCAAACTGATAGTAAGTGTCCTGTCTTATACCCGATAATCGCTGATGCCTTCTGACATCGCCTAGCATATGCAATTATACATTATTGATTACCGACTACCTGCACACTGGCAATAGTGTGTAACGGATTTAACCAAACTTGACAGGCATTGTGTCTGGGTCCTGCATTCAGTCGTATCCATGTGCGAACAGTGCACATTCATCAGCGCTAGTATCCACATTAGGGCGAAACGGTCATCGCTCGTCTTACCCAGGCATAGTCCCGGACATGTTATATATAATTCATGTACATGTTGTTAAATGCAACTCGAATACCAAAGGATTCGAATTAATTTCCCTTAGACGAGTTGATACATTGGAAAGCACTCATAATAAGCATAGAACAGGAAAAGGAATTTGATAGTAGTACAATCGAGTTTCCTCCATGTTGCTAATGACTTTTTTAGACTATTGGTTAATTCTCTGACATTTGCTTTTCATATTCTCAATTAATTTAATAAGGTAACAACATTTTAATCAACAATTAGATATCCCGAGTAATAATATCAAGCTCAGCATAGGTATTTGGTTCAACGGTACCGAGTGTCATGTATGGCTGATTCTCGGAGTTGTCTGAGTTGGTTGATTGATTCGTCTCTTCAATGTTGGTTGCATGCATTATGGGTCGATCCCTGGGTATTGGTAAGGAGTTTCCGGTATTATAGTAAACATGCTGGTCCGACTCTTGTCTAGCTTTTGTATTGCGTCTCCTATAAGATTATCTTGCAATGAGCGGAATCATACTAAGTCAAGGAAAGATAACAATGATATAACAAAACAAGGGTTTAGTAAGGAACAAAAGTACCTTAGGCGCCTGATGATTCCAATTGAACTACCAACCAACATCATTGCTATCAAACCGCCAACTACACCTGCCAAGCAATGATACATATGCATTTATAAGTAGAAAAGGCAAGCTATCCGTATTTTAGGTTGATTTTTGAATATTGCGAAATTGATATACCTCCAATAATTACTGCTTTTCGGGGAGAAGTTCGTTCGTCGGTCCCTACAGCTTCATTTGTGTCATGATCAATCAATGTAGGTTTCATATGAGTTAAGTTGGTATCTCTAGTTAGAGGAATTATCACTTTTGAACTCACAATAGATGCTGTGGAAGTTTCTGGATATGTTGTCATTCCTGGTGTTATTGTGAATGGGGGACACGTATCGGGATGGGCATAGTCTGAAAGAGCATTCGGATAGAAGATGTCATCTTTCGTCTAATGACGGAATTATTGGTCAACTATACTGTATATTGTAAGAACCGTTATCTAACTGCTGGTAGATATTTACTTAAAAACGCAATGGTCCACGTGGAACTGATATTTGTTGGGTTTTTCTGATCATCGATAGTCCAATAATAGCTTGTAGCGTTATTATTGGATCTCCATTTCACGTAATATGGACAGGAAAAATTATCAATCACACGGTTCCATGGCATGTGAGCAGAACACTGACATGTCAGGGACTTCACTGCAGTATCAGCACGGTAACTCTGTATAATGTATATCATTGATCAAATTATTTCAAACAACTGGTGATTATATTATGTTTATTCAAGAATATCGAATTTGAGAATATGTTTACGTATACTAATCCCGATATCATGTGACACATTAATTGAAAAGCTTGAATTATCAACTCACTATTCCAATTACAGGGAAGCATTTTTTTTCACATTGACGTGCGCATTCGTTTACAGTGAGCTTGGACCAATGTAACTCTGGGTTTTGGCCGGGTGTGAATGGAAACGTTTTCGGAAGAAACACATCCAGGTTTGTACCTATGCAAAGGCTACCTTGATTTTCTGAAGATGTTAATTAATTGCGATCCATTTTCTATTCAGGTTACATGAACTAATCATAAATATTCCGATTCCTTCCATATTGCTAAGATAAAAAGCTGTAAATCCGCAATGATAATATTTTTCTTTTTACATCTATACGACATAATACTTCTAATACTAATACCCACTTACCGTAAACTGCGGTTCGATTATAGCTGTTAAACAAATACGGGGACGACCAGGTGCCATCATCATTATTCTCGGAGCAACCTTCACTTTCGCCTTTTCCCGATGGTTCAACATCTCCACACAAACACACCAGGAAATATTCCCGATTTGAATCCTTCTGGTGACTCTGGATGATTTTAGAAGTCAGCGCATATATATCAGCATTTCAGTTTATAGTTCATTTGAAGCTTTAGTACTGTGAAATCAAGTTTAATGTTGAGCAAACTATGAATAAAAGTAAACTAACAACACCGATATGTGATGCAAATTGACATCTATGAAAGCAACCATAGATATCAAATACAAAGTGACCGCCAACGTATATATTATCTGTCCGATTGATTCTGTATTCGTCTGTGAATCCTAAGGTTCCCGTGTAACATCCTAGTCCTGAGATTCCTACCAAATATTCAACAATTGTATCATTGGTGATTTATTTTACTATTCCCATGTATTATATCATGATATCAATTGCAAAACAAATGATGATTATTGTATAACACGAACCTTCTCCCATACAACTAGGACATGTATAACATGCAAGTATCCACGCAATTCCAATCAAATATTTCATAATTTTGTTTATTAGGACAAACTCGGATACCTTCATGCGAATTCGTGTTAATGCAGTGACGTTAATGGACTGAAATTAAGCCCTTGTACATGTACAAATGACTATGAATGTAAAGGTTTGCCTGTTTAAACTTCCTGGTAAAGTGTAAGTTTACAAGTGCACTAGAGCGCATCATATAGCGCCGCAGAACGTCTGCGCTGCAACAAGCACAGGCATCAGAGTGAGCACGCACATGCGCGTCACATGACATCACACGCACATGCGCGTCACATGACATAACACGCACATGCGCGTCACATGACATAACACGCACATGCGCGTCACATGACATAACACGCACATGCGCGTCACATGGCATCACACGTACATGCGCGTCACATGACATCACACGCACATGCGCGTCACATGACATCACACGCACATGCGCGTCACAAGACATCACACGCACCACAATGTCTTCAACAGACACATGGTAAGGCATGTATCATATCTGAAACTGAACATTTATATTCGTTTGAACCAGCTGTTATTCATTAAACACTCTCAGTGCTCTCGAATCAACGTGTAGATACCTAAACATTAACTTACATTTGCAATGGACCTGTGCTATCAATATCAACACCAACAAATGTATCATTATGCAATGATACAATAAGTGTCGAAATACGTATATGCCAGCACTAATTGTGTTTCTCTAAAGTTGAGCCTGAATTAATGTGCGCTTATTAAACCGCGCCTTCTCGGGTGTAGCGTATTACCCGCAATTGCCTACAACACTCAAATTAATGTGCGGTTTCTCTTAACTCCCTCCTTGAGCTTCAATGTAATTGTTATTCATAACACGTTGTTTGGTTGAATACGTATACAAAGCTGATATAAAGCCCATGTCATCATGTGTTCCATGTTTATATATCCTAATTCCAATAAAACTTTCTGAGAGCCCGGGTGAAACGATCGCGAGTGCACGAACATGTACATTATGAAGAGTAATTCGTGTACATTTGCCCATATACAGAAGTCGCTGTTCTGTGTATGCAACCGTTTATATAAGTTTTGCTAATGATCACATTGTGAAAACTGGCAAATTGTTCGTCAAATGATACAATTATAAAAATTGAAATTTAACTTTAATCAACAACAAAACAGGATAATGAGATGTACGTCATATGTTTATGTGCGTATGTATTTATGTTTGCATCAAATTATAACAAAATGCAACGTTACATTTTGTTTAGTAAGCCCATACTCACAAAACGTATTTAGATGACGAGGACATTCCTTGACAAGGTGTTGACACATGTTATATTTCAATTGTTTGCTCGAATGAAATTATAAATTGAATATAGACGGTGTGTTGGGAACAATAATAAAACTTTGAACTTAAGAAGGCATACTTGTAATTAATACACCGGTATTAAGCTTTTAGGGAGATGTATTGTGATATAAGAATCAAACGTTTACACGATATACGTTTTACTTACTAATGCAGCTGATTTTGTCCAGGTACAAAGCCATCATTTCACCGAGCAACCATTTGTTGAAACATGCGATGAAGGTTCGATTTCTCCCCATACATATGAGCGATTACAGGTTCCATATATATGATGGTTGTCTACTGATGGTGACTCCTAAGATTAACTGATGTCCAAAACAGAAAATACTAAAATATTCATACTAAATGTTTACATACATGTTGAAAATCAAACACTTTTCAAAAGAACGATGACACACCCAGTCGCTTACCACCCATTGATATAATTGTAGTATTTTTGCATCGGTAAAAGCAATCTGAATTATTAAAAACAGGAGTATGCCTTTATCCGAACCATGTATTTTGAATGTTATATTCTAATTATGTGTTGACTTTCCGAAAGTTAACGTTACAGATACGTTATCTCATGTTATCAAAGTGATAACACGTTATAAATGAAAACACAGTATTTTCAGTTTATCTGGCAATGCATGAGGACGTTGCGTTTATTTTCACGACATTCAACATTCATATGAATATAATATACTATATAGTCTCTACGCTTTTTTGGTAATTCTGAGACAGCTATAGTGAGACGACTGAGATAAATCTCCACGAATGCTGGAGGTTTATATACCCTCAACTGGCACGCGCTTGCGAGCGCTGTGACACGCCGACGTACGGTACGTCTTGGCGCTGCTCCAGGACAAGGTACAATAAACCGAATATAACCCTAATTATATCCTCCGTGCCTACGGTCATAATAGAATATTATATTCTAATTATGTGTTGACTTTCCGAAAGTTAACGTTACAGATACATTATCTCATGATATCAAAGTGATAACACGTTATAAATGAAAACATAGTATTTTCAGTTTAACTGGCAATGCATGAGATTTGCGTCAAAAGGGAAGACGCTCAACATTTTAACAAAGAATGTTCCAGAATTCAACTAATTCTGCTTAATCCAAACTATGCAAGCTCCATGGTTTTCATAAACCCAAGTTCAACGAGACTCTAAGTCGATTTTAGAGCGTGTCCTTGACATATCTGTTTTTGTTGTCAACATTTTGCCAACGTCCATGCTTCTGAAATAGACGATCAGGAACAGCGTTCTGAGCTGCTGCAGTAGCTCCACCACTGCGAGGACTATGCAGCCCGAACTTGGATGAATCGAGACCTATTCGTTCTATTTGCTGTAAGAAAGTCTCACGCACTCTTGTGTAGGTGATGTGCTTGTTCCCCGGCTTCAGCTTCAGTCCTCCCTCTTGACTCCTACACGCACCTCGGAAAAGATAATCAGTAGATCTATTCTCTATCTGCACCATATTCAAATAACGTAACAACGTTACATAAAAACAAGCGAAGTGCCAGTACGTGCTATAAGCACCTTCCTCCGTTGTCGAAGTTGATCAGTCTTCGCTTTTTCCACGAATATGGATACGTAAGTATTATGGAACTTAACTTGGTCACGTCGAATGTTCGCTATTTCATCATAGCGAAAGAAACCAGCGTACATCAACAAGATCATACTTTGTAAACGTAAATTTACCAAAGTGATGGTGCCGTCATCCGCATGCAGGCTCTTGGTGAACTTCTTCAGTATTGTTGGTGTAAGAGGCTCTTTATGCTTGGTTGGCTTGGATAAGATCCGCTTTGCGCCATCGTGAAACACACAAATAACCCCGGTGCTGATTGGGTTAGCATATCCAGCTGATCCATGGATCCATCCAGTAGCATACAAAAACTGATTAACTGTAGCTATGGACGCATTACGCTGAATAAGGGATAAAACATAAATCCCTATGTCCACGTCTCTAGCAGGGAAAACTTGTATCTGATCATCTCCCGCTGCCCATTTCTTCAACCGAACGTACGCGTACGAATAAGCTCGCACAGTATTAATAGTTCTAGACTTGGTCACGACTTCAGGTAGAACTTTCAGGGCCTCTTTGACTTTGGGTGATGAAAACTGCTGGAACTCCCTCCACTGTGCACTGTTTAAGATATCTGAAACATAAAAACAACACATTTGTATTTTTCAGTTGAACAAATGGCACGTTCTATATAGATTTTGCACTGCTGGCGCGTATTTATACAATTTTTATTAATAATCTACAATTTATTACCGAATAATCAAGCCGTACAGCTAAGCTGCTGCATTTATAATCAGGGTTACTGAACACTGATTTTTGGTTTCTGTGGCCTTCAAATATGTGGCCCAACTTCAATTTTCCTTTTACAGCGAAAGAATCGTTTACAAGAATTTCTTGTAAAATCGGCCAAAACACACTACTGGGCCAATACGGTACCACAAACGTCGCTACTGCATGTGACGCTTTAATTCATCTAATAGCTCGCGCTATTAAGAATATAGGTGGAACCACCCAACTGATGCCATCTTGCCAATTCTGTCCAAAACAAGCAACTCCTTCGGTTTTTTCACAGAAAAACCTCGAGTTAAACCTCTTTAGGTGTGCATTCTCTTGATCAGCGAATCTGTCTTGCTCTACTTTTCCCAACTGCTTGTTAATTTCTAAAAACCAAGCATGAGAAACCCCCCAATCATCATAATCTATGATTCGAGAAGCGAGGTCTGCCTCAGTATTGAATTTTCTGTTTAACCATGTGACTACCAAACAGATACGATAATCTTTGGTTATTTCAAATACCTTCACAGCCAGTTGGTTCAAAGGTCGCTTCATACTACCTTTTCGGAGAATAGATACCATGTTCTTATTGTCCGTGTACCATCTGAGTCCCTTGTCCTTCAACTGCACTCTTGCTTGCCGCACACCTTTATACACAGCGAACAATTCTCTGTTTATGCTGCTCTCTTGTTTTTGGTATGAATCGAATTCATGGTGCACATGTAACGGTTCATCACCTGGGGCCAAGGTAATAAAGGCTGCACATCCGGTCGCACTAGCATCTGAGTAGCACACGGCAGAATTTTGTACCGAGTAAACCAATGGCATACCATTATTCTGATCAATATATGGCATCCAAGCTCTGAGCTCACTCTTGACTTCGCTGTTTGGTTTGAGAATTTTATTCCAATCAAACCGGTTGCCATTAGCTACCAAAAATTGTAAAGTAATTTTGGATTTCAGGAAGACAATGTCACCGAATGCTAAATGTAAGGCTGTAATAGCGCCAGTTGCACCCTCTAACTGTTTAGCCGTAACATAATCGTTGTCTAAAACGACTTGAATCTTCCCTTTTGCTCTTTCGATTCGCTCCGGACAAGCTACAACTTCATGTACATTCAGATCGTACACAAAGCTAAGCCATTTAATTCTCTTGACCGGTTCCCACTTCGATTTCTTTATATTCGGTATAAAGCCGGCTGCTATAAGATCAGACTTCACTTTTCGACTGTGTAAGTGGGCTAAAACGTTATTCAAACATGCCACTGTACCATCGTCAAAAAATACCACAGCTCGGATCGCTCTTGCTCGCCACCTTTTGACCAACACTCTCATGAGTTTCGTAAAAACAAACCCAGCTGGAGAGAGCCCAAAAGGTAATACCTTGAAGACAAAATATCTGATTTGCCCTGTGTAATCGGGGTAACTAAATCCTAAAAACTGCTGATGAATAGGATCAATATCAACGTGATGATACCCTGATTTGCCGTCGAACCCAAACATGTACTGTGCGTCTGGCAAGTAATTCGCTAACGCGTCTGCACCCTCAATTTTACATTTTACAGAATCAATGTATTTATTGATATGACGACAGTCAAGAACCATTCTGTTACCGTTCTTGCTTCGGATACAGACAATGCATTAACTACCTTGGGCGGATCACTGCACTCAATTATAGCTCCTTTCTGTAAGAGCTCATCAATGGTTTTACGAATAAAATTCGGTCTCATGCGCGCTGACGCATTATTCCGCAAACACTTACGTGAAGGCCATTTACGGAACGGTAAAACGTACCCAGTAGAGACCCATTGAAGGATATTCGGCGGGGCAGATACATCTTCCCAAAATTTCAAATGTTTGCGAAGTGAACCACATACCGATATATCCGGATTACCCGCCTCGTATTCTGCATAACTGTATGTAACAGACAATTTTACATACTGCCGAGACATAGGTTTATTCAGTAAAACCTCCCGCATGATCAAAGATAACGTTTAAAAGTAACAATTACCTTTTAAAATGGTTTGTGCTGCCATTTCATGAGAGGATGCAGCAGACGATATATTTTGTAACGGAAAAATATTTAGTTGCTAAGATACCCCGCGTGCCATCCGCGTCATTACGTACATTAACGCTATTACGTACCGAACGCGTCATAAACGCGCTATTACTCACGCGCATAGCAGACGACATATCATAACATGAACTCTCACCTCTTTATCTTCTTCTCTTGGGGCAGTCATTCTTCCAATGACCCTCTTGTCCACACTGATAGCACGATCTGTCGTTTCTGTCTCTGTCAGGTACATACGTTGATCTCTGGCTGGAGTTGCTACTCCTGGAGCTACCGACAGACTTATAGTCGCGTCCGTCTCTGTCATCCTGGCGGTTATTGAACTTCTGTTTCATTGCGCCAGGTCTTCTGTCAGCTTTAGCTTTCTTCGTTTTTTCTGATAAACGTTCTAAAGCCACCTTCTCTGCTCTCGCGACTAACTTATAGTACTTAGAGCCCTTCACAGGTTCCCATCGACCTGTTAAGCCTTCTTCTTGGAGCACATTAACAGTTTCCCAGCCTGCTTTAGACGCATCCGCGATTTTAATCATGGAGTTGCGCTCTTCAAGCAAATACACAGTACGCTTCAAGATTTTCTTCAACTTAGGTATTTCTGTAGCGCCCTCAACTACCAACTTAGTGCAAGTGCGTACCTTAGAAGTAATCATTGCTTTACTGTCAAACTGCTGTTTGTGTCCTTCTCTTCGCCACTTGTAAGAGTCGTCTTTCTGATTGACCTGACCCTTCAGCTCTTTGACTCTTGCTTGCATGGACTTGACCGTCTTTTTCAGCTTAGTCACAGTCCTCTCCACCGATCCGTCCTCAGCATCTCTTTGGTCATCTCCACTACTTTCACTGTCAGAAGTAACTACCGTCAAACTGGTAAGCTTTGCCTGAGCCTGTTCCTCCTGATCATCCGAAGACTCACCAGAATCGTGTTCAGATGTTTCTGTGCCTTGCGACAGTTCATCTAAAACTTTGTCTAAGGCTGCTTCCTTCCGTTCCTTAGCAGATACGGAAGAAGTCGACTTGTCCTTGGTAGACGTACTAGCAGTCGACTTTACTAGGCTCTTGTCGGCAGACTTTTTCGGCGGCATACTGAAACCGGAAAAAAGCTTTTTTGGTAATTCTGAGACAGCTATAGTGAGACAACTGAGATAAATCTCCACGAACGCTGGAGGTTTACAAACCCTCAACTGGCACGCGCTCGCGAGCGCTGTGACGCGCCGACGTATGGTACGTCTTGGCGCTGCTCCAGGACAAGGTACAATAAACCGAATATAACCCTAATTATATCCTCCGTGCCTACGGTTATAATAGAATATTATATATTTGTTCTTCAATAACCAAACTCAAATGTATGATGTAATTTTGGTTTATTGATATGTTTATTACAATATATACAATAGTAGCTGAGCCGCCTGTGTGTTTGAGCCAACTGATAGAAAGTGCCCTGTCTTATACCCGGTAATCGCTGATGCATTCTGACATCGCGTAGCATATGCAATTATACATTATTGATTACCGACTACATTCACACTGGCCATTGAGTGTAGCGTATTAAACCAGACGTCTCAGGCATTGTGTCTGCGCCCTGCATTCAGTCGTATCCATGTGCGAACAGTGCACCTCCATCAGTGCTAGTATTCACCTTAGGGCGTACCGGTCATCGCTCGTCTTACCCAGGCTTTGTCCCGGACATGTTATATAAAATTCATGTACATGTTGTTAAATGCATCTCAAATACAAAAGGATAATAAGTATCGAATTAATTTCCCTCAGACGAGTTGATACAGTGGAAAGCGCTCATAATAAGCAAAAAACATCTGCTTTTCATATTCTCAATTCATTTAATATGATAATATCATTTTAATCAACAACTAGATATCCCGAGTAATAATATCAAGCTCAGCATAGGTAGTTGGTTCCACAGTACCGAGTGTCATGTATGGCTGATCCTCGGGGTTGCCTGAGTCGGTTGAATGATTCGTCTCTACCTTGTTGGTTGCATGCATTATGGGTCGATCCCTGGGTATTGGTAAGGATTGTCCGGTATTATAGTACACATGCTGGTCCAACTCTTGTCTAGCTTTTGTTTTGCGTCTCCTATAAAATTATCTTACAATGAGCTAAATAAAAATAACTCAAGTGAAGATAACCATGAGATAAAAAGCAGGGGTTTATTAAGGACCAAAAGTACCTTAGGTATATTATAATGATTCCAATTACACTTCCAGCCAACATAAATGATATCAAGCCGCCAACAATACCTACAAAGCGATGATATACATGTATTTATATGTAGGAAAAGCAAAATAACCGTATTTTATGTTGACTTTTTTATATTTCGAGTCGATATACCTGCAATAAGTACTGCTTTTCCGGGAAAAACTCGTTCGTCGGACCCTAGAGGTTTATAGGGATCATGCTCAATTACTGTATAAGTCATATGAGACAAGTTGGTATCCCCAGTTGTAGGATTTATCACTTTCGTACTGGCTATATATAGTGTGGAAGTTTCTGAATATGTTGTCATTCCTGGTGTTAGTGTGAATGGGGGACATGTATCTGGATGGGCATAGTCTGAAATAACATTCGGAATAGGACGTTAATGTCGTCTGATAACGACATTATTGTTCAACTATACTGTATGTTGTAAAACCCGTTATCTAATTACTGGTAGTTATTTACTTAAAAACGCAATGGTCCTCGTGGAACTGATATTTATTGGATTTTTCTGATCATTGATTGTCCAATGATAGTTCAAAATCTCATTTCCGGACGTCCATATCCCGTAAAATGGACAGGAATGATTATTAATGACATGGTTCCATGGCAGGTGAGCAGAACACTGACATGTCAGGGACTTCACTGTATCATCAGCTTGGTAACTCTGTATACAGGTATATCATAAATCAAATTATCCTAAACAACAACTGGCAATAACATGTAGTATGATTATGAGTTTCGTATTTGAAACAATTTTTTGAATATTAAACCGTTTTTATGTGACACATGAATTATAAACCTCAAATTGCCCACTCACTATTCCAATGACAGGTAAGCACTTTTCTTTACATTGACGAGCGCATTTGTTTGCATTGAGCTCGGACCAATTGTACTCTGGGTTTTGTCCGGGTGTAAGCAGAAACTTTTGTGGGAGAACCTCATCCAGTGTTATACCTACGCAAAGGCTACCTTGATTTTCTGAAGATTTTAATTGATTGCGAACAATTGTCTATAGCGGTAGTTTGCTATTTCAATACAAATATTATACAAATTGAAAACTGTTAGACCTCCCATATTTCTATGCTCAAACGATATCGGGATCGGCAATTATGATATTGAGTTTTTACTTTCATATGACACAATACTACTAATACGAAAACATAATTACCATAAACTGCGGTTCGAACATAGTTATTGCTCAAATTGGGAGACGTCCAAGTGCCATCATCATCTATCTCGGAGCAACCTTCACTTTCGCCTTTTCCCGGTTTAACATCTCCACACAAACACACCAGGAGAGTCCGATTCGAATCCCTCTGGTGACTCTGGAATTTTAAATAAGTAAGCGGATACGTATCGGCATGTTAGTTCAAAGTTTAGTTGGAATGTGAAATCGCTATCGCTTTCATATAAACAATGGAAATCAATATATGAATAAATTCAAACTAACTACGCCGATATAAGAGGCGGATTGACATCTATCAAAGCACCCATATATATCAAATACAAAGTGACCGCTCCGGGATCTTGATGTTATGTAATTTTCCGTGAATCCTAAAGTTCCTTGGAAACATCCTAGTCCTGTGATTCCTACGAAATGAGAAAACATGTAATCATTGGTGATTTTCAACATTACCGATTATATCACCAATTGCAACGCCGTGATGACATCCCACTCTAACATTCGCATCTCTAGAACAGGCAAATATCAAAGTTATTGTATATATCAATTCCATATTGCTTGTGAAAGGTTGTATATTTAAAGAACTAAGTGGAGAACCGTATCGAGATTGCCCAGATTGAATGTTTATGTAGTGATGTATATGAACTAAGTTTAGGACCGTATATATGAACAACAAGATTATAAGTGTGTATTTATGCTTGTTTAACCCTCTTTGTAATGTGTGTTTCTTTACGCTAGACCACATACCAAAAATCTGTGAAGATAGTCACTCATTAAGCACAGAAAAATGGTATACATTTCAACATGATACGAGTAAACAGGCACGGACGCTTTATATGCGCTGTACATGCGCTGAATATGCGCTGTACATGCGCTGTAAAAGCGCTTTATATGTGCTTGCATCTATACATGGTTTAATTGACATATTATAACTCGCACAACATTTGTATTCCAACATATCCTTGTCAGGTCAGGTTATGTATTTTCTTCTGAACATTAGTTTTCGTATAAAGCACAAATTGAATCCTAAAATGCTCTGGAATCAACGTGCGAATACTAAGACTTAACGAACTTACCTTCGCCATGAACGTGTATCATGAATATTAGCAACAATAACAGCCTCATTCTGTAATGATACATCACTCTGAGTTGTATAAACGCATGCTAGCATTGAGTGTCTAATGATCAATGTCGAGCCTGATTTATTAGAAGGCGCAGGTTCGAGGATGCAGCGTATTACCCGCTCTTGACTACAGCACCCGATGTAATGCGTCTTAACTTCCCCCTATGGCTTTCATGTATTTGCTATTCATATCGCTTTCAAAAATTGTTTGTGTGAGTTCGGATATGTCAAATTATATAAGGCCATGTAAAATTAATAAAATGTTTCTCAAGGGCCGCTGCATGACTTGGAACGCCCCCCCCCGCATATCCTCTTTTTTTAGGATTAAAAAAAAAAGGCGGCCGCCCGCACGGGCAAAACCCTCGACCAAAAAAAAGCAACCCGCCCGCACGACCTCCTAGGCCGAAATAAAAAAAGGCCGCATCCCGCACCATCTCTGATAGAGCAAAAAAAAAGCCGCACCACCTCCGGCCCTTAAGGAAAACCCCCAAACTACCTCCTGTCACCACGTAGAAGGCCCCATATAGTAGAAAATTGTCCTGCGTAAATGCATGAAAAAAACGAAAATAAAACCGGCCGCACCACCCCCTAGTCAAAAAAAAAATAGGCTGTGTCACTATCGTTAACTTAAAAAAAAAACAAAAAAACGCTGCACCATCGATAAGCTGGTAATACAAAAAATATGCCGCCCGCCCACACCACCTCCAAGATGAAAAAAAAGGGCTATGCCACTTAAGAAAAACAAAGCCGCATCGCCATTTCTCAAGGTCGAAAACACTTGAGAAACTTTTTATTAATTGTATGGGGCCTAAGGTCTTATGGATTTATGCCATCGTTACAATTACAACTGAGGTTTATGAGAATCCGGGGGAAACGAGTATAGGTTTATGTACATACATGTATGTAGTGAAGTGGTAGTATTGTGTACAATAGTCGTAATTGGCAATAGACATGCCCGTCATATCAAATATCAAGAGTGGAAGTTAGTTTGAAATTACCATGGATAAAGGTTTAAAGATATACGGCATGTGTATACGTATATATATGCGGATGCTTGTATTTTTGCTTCAAATTAATAAAACTATTAATTACTGTACGATTCGGTAGGGTTATACGTACACAAACGGTGACTCGTGTGAATTACCTGTTCCGGTAAACCGGTGATGTCTTGATATCAAAGGATCAAGCTTTCACTTATATTGTATATTTATTCATTCATACTTTGTATCAATCAATGAGCCACCATCTTTATTCACTTGGCTCTTTGGTATTATCAAGCCTCAATCACTACCTTTTTTTTCATGAATGAACATCCATTATTTGTTCACTTCAAATGATAGACTTATGAATTGTAAACCAAGTATATAGCTTAAATCAGGTAATAGGGTGACACATATATCTATCCCTATCCCCAGAGTAAATTTTAGATAATATTGGTAACGACTGCATTCAGTTGATTTTCGTGTTTATGATCGCAACCCACGCTGCAATCATACTGACAATCCCGGGTTTAACATTACGCCCACCTTCATATTCACGTGTACAACATGACTACAGCATCCACGCTGTTCCATACTCACGTTTCATGCTGTTTGTGAAGATTTGATTATCCTAAACGCAAACTTGTTACCTTAACGCAATTGCGTGGAAATCCGGCGATCAAGTCACCTTCATGGACTAAAGTTAGGCCCATGTCCTTGTACAGTATATACGTACGCCTATAAATGTATATCTATAACTAGCTAATCTTCTTAGTATAGTGTATGTTATAGGTTACATAGCTTGGACATATGACAAACATGGGATTAAGCCATAACATGAATGCTAAATCAATAAAACTTTTAATGTTTAACTAACTATGATGCAACTTGCCATTTCAAATCAAAAGGTGACCGCAGCTTGATTCGGCTAAACGAAATCATAAACATTATAAGTGTTAATTACTTAAAGGTAACTGTGTTATAATAGTTTGTTATAAGTTGGACAATTGCTATGACGATCGCGACATATTTGTTAAATAATGGTCCGATTGACAATTTGCATAATCGAATCGAAGTAGACTAATATAATTTAACGAAATTGCAATTTAATATGGGTAATAAATCCACTGTATTAGAGTTTATAAGGCAATAAAGGTCCTGCAATGAATTCAGACAATTTTAATGTAATTAAAGTATAACAGCCTAAGACATCACCATCGCATATGAGTGGGACAACATTAAAAGTAGGTCATTCAAACAAATAAAGCGACATTCAACCTTTCATTTAATTTTCTGTACTTATGCAATCTATGGCAGTCCCATACTTCAGCATGTGTTTAATCTCCATTTACAATTTATCAAGCATATTCATGAATCACTTAATATTTAGCGCTGTTAAATTGCACATGGGTAAACTGAAATATTTAAATTCCAAATTTTCTTTCGAAGACTACAGACACATGAATACTTGTATGTTGTATTTCGAATCAAACAACGCATATATAGTGAATTAATGCTTAGGCCTATAGGCCTATGTGCCTGTAATTCGATACCTGTGAATACTTTGGCACATTGATGTTGCGTTTGACACTTTGCCCGGGCGCCCAATACTCAGTGACTTTCGTGAGTTTTACTTAAGCAAGAAGTGCCAAGTTCATGTTTCAAATCAAAGGAGCTAAAAAACAATCCTTTGCCTTCAGATACTTTAACTAACAAAGTCTCTACTATACATGTACATTCATTTGGGGAAAACAGTCCAGGGAATATCAGTTGAATTATGCCAGAATTGTTGTAAAAGTGAGCAGATTTTCAGAAATGTAAATCTGTTGTAATTATCTAAAAAACAGTCACATAATGTTACCTTCAGGCATTACAAATGCCTAACCCCGAGGGTCTATGCTGGCCTTAAGAGCAAAAAAATTGGGATGGCACATACCTGTGGTGTATGGTAAACCGACATCACCCCCACACCCCAGGTGTTCAATTATCTAAATCTTCGAGGCACACATTGAGCCCGTGGGGGCAGTCACTATACCTCACACTGCGGGTATGTTCGGCGGGAAAGCCCCATCTTTTTCGCGCTCCAGCCGCTCGGAAAGCCCCCCTTTTTTCGTCACGCCGCTCGCTAAGGGGTATGTTTTGACGAAAATCAGCTCGGATAGCCCCCCCCCCCCCCTTTTCGCGTATATCAGCTCGGAAAGACCCCCTTTTTATACTGTTGTAATGTAGTTAATCCTAGACCCCAGAGCTTGGATAGCACCACATGGGTTCATGGTTTTGCATATTAAAGGGTATTTGTCGCAAGTCGGTTCGTGAAAACCAGTATTTATATATAAGAGGGGTGTCTATTGACGTTAGATTCCGTGGTATGGGCTGGTTTTTAAAAGTATGACAGCCACGTGGTGCCACACTTGACTTGGTTGCGTGACCGCTTGACAAAGTGAAATACTAGTGATAGCTCTGCCGCCGGTAAAGGTATAAGCCTATACTGTATACAACAGGGCCATTGCGTGCATTGACGCGTTAACGGTTAGAGAATTCCCCCGGCGTAATGACGAGTAGTATAAAGGGTTAAGTTTCGCTACTAGAAAGATCTTTAATGAGATGAATCATCTTACTCCATTTCGTCCTTG
>JAXGGS010051993.1:0-13256 GCA_035585475.1 Armandia brevis | reverse complement strand
CCCCCCCCCCCCCCCCCCCAGTCGGGGGGTTCTAGCCTGCCCTAAACCTTGGATTACGAGTGGAGTGATCATACCAATCTATTGGGTCACCCCTCTATAGCTTCTCTCTCCTCCGCACTCCGGCTGTTCGGAAAACTGTCTTTTCATTATTTCATAAGTGGATTTTTTACGAAAACGTGCTCACATATATATAGGCCCCAAACAATGACTTTAAGTAGCTTGGATACACCTCACATTTCGCTTATTAATAAACTCGCATAGACCCGAATTCGCCACCGGGTCTCAACTATGGTGTTCTAGTACAAATCGTAAGACAATAGTAATACTGGGTGGGGGCAGTGGCAGAAAGAGGGCAGACTGAACGGAATCGGTCTGAGCGGCTGTAGTCGTACTTCGAGGGGTCAAATACCGCAAGCCTGGATCGTACTTATACATATATACCTGGGCGGGTGTGGTGCGCGTGTACGCGCTGTGTGATTTCCCAATATAAGCTAATATACTATGCGCGTCCGCTGTCTGCCACGCACTACTCTTTGGTTTAGCCAGCGCCAAGCAAATTAATGCCCTCCATTGATAACATGGGGAACGCTTGGTCCTTGAACTACATGCATATATAACTTATCAGTATATTTGGTGGAAGTCATGGGATGCCAGTATACTAGGTGTTGTGAGACAATAGACTTAGATTGAAGAAATCAAATAGTTTGATACCGTAGTGAATACGATACAGTACCTGAAACAGAAGATCAATATGAGCCGGAAGCGAAAAGATTATGAGGTTGCGACAAGTAAGATTGTAAACAAGATTATTGGCTTAGATTGAAACGGTACAGGCTAGCTATCAGATCTATTAATTGTCAGGTTTACCCCAGCGACTTCTGACTGGCCACCGTAAATCGTCAGATAATATTACGGCTCTTCGGATAAAATAGATCATTATATCTAGTGGTTTTAGAATTTAGAGTTCTCAAAAGAGCGGTCGGAATAGTTGGTTTTATTCAATGAAAGTATCCAGCTAAACCGTTCATGTTTATGACAAAATACAAAATATTCTATCATTCTATCGATATAGGGTAATGCGATTTATTATTACATTTGTACGAAAATCAATCCTTATATCGGTAATAGACATCAACATTGGATGTACATGTAAAACAGTTCCTTTGTAACACAATTCCGACCGAAAATACGATGTTTGATGTTAATCAACCCGTTGATATAAGTTGATATTTACTACTTGTATGTTTTGCATGTACGTATCCGCAAAAAATGTATTCCTCATTACTTTATCCCCGCAGATGAAGGAGATCTGGTTGACTTCATGACGAATCGACTTACTTTGAAGGATCCTGTAACTGAACTACATCTTAATGACATAACCGATAACGGAGAGGAACGAAAGGATGAGGGTCTTCTATTTAAAACCATTCTAAAAATTCTGAAAAAACTGTTGATGATTTATCCAGAGTATTGGAATTCGGGTTCAATGTCATTGGGGTTATTCGAAAAACTCAAAAACTATAACGTTGATGGACCTGTTTACAGACACGCCGATAGAGATGTCGATGTTCGGAACGCCGGAGTCCATGACATGTTTGTTGCGGCTTTAACATTGTGCGCTCCCTCTCTTCGAAAAATATTGTATTCCAAGGCATTTATGTGTAAATTAGCAGTTCCCTTTGTCGTGAAGGATCACAAACACCTCACACTTTATACGAATGCTCTAAAAGGAATCAGATTACCTATAGTGCGAAGTGGATATCATTCAGAAGTGAACTGCTATTACCATAAGATAAAGGCTATATCTTTCCTCGGTCTTTCCTACAAGGCGTACATTTCCAAGTCTGAAACGATTAATTATATACTAGGAGGGGGACACAATACAAAATCGAATGTCTTCTTTGAAAGAAGCTGGCTTGGTGGTCACAAAAAGAGAAACTGGGCCCATGGAGTGATAGAGGCGGCCTGGTACTTACCTACAGGCACCCGATATGATACATTTAATACTGAACTCATGTTTTTAAATCTTCGTGGGAAAGCTTCAAATAATCTACAACAGAGGGAACTTTTGTGCCAAATGTCGTCTGTTGTTGTAGTATTTATTACACTAACAGATTTCTTAATTTCCACTGAAATACGTCTGGTGCATGACCAAATGAAAACAGACAATTTACTAAATCCACCCAACGACACTTCCAAAGCTTCTAAACATCTATTAATTGTACTAATTTCAAAGGAAGCCCAATCCGCGCCGCGGATAGTTATGGACAGATGCAAGGCTTTATTCCCTGGCAACTTCCCAGACAATATTCATATAGTTGAGGCTACCAATAGCGAGCACAGGGACAGTCTAGTGGAAGTACACCTCAGTGTTCAACGTGCGATCTCCCACATTGTCAAACATACCGAATCGATGTTTGAGATATCGGGAGAATCACTAGAAATACTAAAACAATGCGACACGAGTTGTGTCAAGGACAATACACAGAGCGAATGCGCAGCTGCAGATAAAAGTTTTGAGGCTTTTATCCCGGTACTTCCTATACATGGGGGTAACAGCAAGCTCGATCTACGACTTCAGGAATCATGGAAAGAATGGACTGAATTAGAACGGGCGGCGCGCAAAGAGGCAGTCCGTTCAAATGAACATGCTCATAAGGCATTAGATTTGCTTGATAGAATCAGAATGCAACAGCTCAGACAATGTACTGAACCGTATCTTTGTACACTTTTCATGCAGACATGTTGTGAATTTTACAAGCAAAAACAATATATAGCTATCGACAGATTTGTGGACAATGTCAGTTGCTATTTGCAAAAATGGGCACTGAGGCGATATGCCAGTCTAAACGAGACGTACCTTGAGGAATCGATGACTGCTGATAACCCACATGATACATATTTAGAGATGGAGGAAAACGGTGAAGAATTATTTTTTGGAATACAACGCTTATTCAGAGATGTTGCCCAAATTTACGAGGCAATAGCGACATGTAAAAAAATACGGGCAAACAAAGTGACCACATTACCTGACCATCTGGTGCAATTCAAAGACTTTCCAAACATATTCGGTATGTTAATCAAGTTCGGTTTTACCTTTGAAATAATGGATGGAGATGCAGCAGGAGTACCACTTATCTGGTTGAAAAGCGTCATAGAAAGCTTAAATACCATATTACCAACAGCTAAGATTCTTATTCTAGGAGTTCTGGGAATCCAGTCCTCTGGGAAATCGACCTTATTAAATGCGATGTTTGGACTAGATTTTCCTGTAAGTGCTGGTGGCTGCACGCGCGGAATATTCGCTAGATTAGTGAAGATAGAAAATAAGCATGGTATCGATTACGTACTTGTTCTTGACACAGAAGGCATACGTGGCAGCGAAGTGGAAGACGGTGTCAAAATGGACAATGAAATAGTGACATTTCTGGTTGGAGTAGCAGATATGATCATTATTAATGTAAAAGGAGAGCTATACTTGGAAATTTCTCATGTTTTACAAATAGCTATTCATGCATTTACGCTCATGCATTTAGCGTATCGGACAAAACGTTGCATGTTTGTTCATCAAAATGTATCTGCGCCAGATGCAGGAGCTAAGTTAGCGCCAAGAAGGAAGAAGCTCATCAAAACCCTGAATGATGCTGTAATTGATTCCGCCCGAAGATTAGGACAAACACATCTGAGTAGTTTTAAGCAAATCATGGACATTGATGAGGAACGTGATATATTCTACCTAGGGGACTTATGGGCCGGTGAGCCTCCTATGGCGGGTACGAATCCGTACTACCACTTCAGCATCAAGGAAGTAAAGCGATGTGTCTTTAAGAAAGTGAGCGACACAGATGCCATGAATTGGAATAATCTTTATGAGCAAATATTAGCGGTATGGCAGGGAATCATGTCGAATCAATGTGTATTTAACTTTAAAAATATCCCTGAACTGGAGAGATCTGTACGGCAGAGGGCTATTGAAAGAAAGATTGATGTAGATACATATATATATCAGTACTGTGCTAATGAGGCCAGAATTGCATTCACTAAATGCAATACAAGAGATGAGCTCCACGCAGCAGAGGCTAAACTGTTAGTTAAACAACAAAAACACTTGGGTGAAATAATGAGATTCTCAACATCGAATTTAACGCAAAATGACGAGATCATTCGTATAGCTGTGGAAAAACAGAAAGAGAAAGTACTAAATATGAAATCTCTCAGATGGAAACAATTAACAAACGAAGCTGTAAAATATTTCGACCAGGGATGCGGAGCGAACGGTCAAGTTCTTTCACTTTTGAAGAAAGGAGCACAACTACTTTTGTTGGCACAAATGCCACCATCAGATGTTCTTAAGATCACATTCTCTAAAATATGGGATAGCAGAATAAAACCATTACTACACGGACCATCTGGTATACAATTTAGAAATGAGGTCCAGTATATCATGGAGGAAACATTCCCATTAAAGAAACATCAGATACGGGCCCAAATAAAAAACTTTGGGCAACAAACCGTTTGGCCAGCCTATAAGGATGTGATTAAGGGTACTGAATTATCCAACCTAGGAACATGGGTTCAAAACATCAAGGACAGACGAGGGTGGAGAAAAAATACTGATCCAGAGGATGTTCTTGAGAGTGTGTTTAAGAGCTCCGAGTCATTCTTAAAAAAGAGCTTAAAGACGCCTCAACCGTTCTCGAAAGTGATCTTTTCATAGATTGTCGACAGAGTAGAAGGCGCTCTAAACAAATATAATCAAAAGGGAGGAGAGATCACATTTACTGAAATATGTATAGCAGAATTCAGTACTAGAATTTTATTGTCGGCTGAAGACTATATTATGTCATCCCACAATAAATATGACGGTCTGTTTGGATACGCAGCAGCAGCAAGTCGTCATAAGGATATTCTCTTCCATGTGTTTCGGCGTGAAGTCAAGGAAATGATAAGATATCGACTAGATTCTTCACGAATGTGATAATACAAAGGGTAATAAAACGAAGAATCAGTTATTCGATTGCGTCTCGCGATACAGGCAACATACTGATAAATATTGTGCTCTCCGAGGTTGGAAAGCTACGCTTGTGTAGAAAACTGAATTTAGATATAACTTTGACAGGTAACCTTGATGATATAAAGTTTACAAAGTGCGGCACACATGATAAAAACATGATTATTCATCGACAGTCATATATAAAATATGATCGCAATATGCTAGAGGGCGCGTGTGAGATTGTGTAGAACATCGCCATTACTTTAGGGCAGTGTATCAAGGAACACCAGTCTCTGAACGATCTGATAGGTATTTTGATTCCAATAGCAATTCGGCGACAATTTCCCAATGTTAAACAGTGGACAATGAATGAAATGTGCAATACAATGGTCATAGAGAGTTGGACTATTGACAATGGTTTAGGCTTTTTGATTGATCCTAAACCGTCGTGCAAACCTGTGTTCATGAGCTCATCGTTTCGACAAAAGGTATCGTTATCGGTCTTTCTTGCACGGATGGAATATACGCATTTAGGCTACGTGAACTTAATAATTAGTTTCTCAAGCTTTTTTTTGCTCATGAGGTGGGTGCGGGTGGCTGTTTTTTTTCACCAGGGTCGGTGCGGCATTTTTTTTTCTTCTTGAAGAGGAGGGTGCGGCAGTGTTTTTTTCGTTGTTTTCCCCGAAAAATAGGATTGCATTTTTCGGCATTAGGCAGCTTAAAAAGGAGGGTGCGGCAGTTTTTTTTTTAATTCTGGGAAAGACGGTGTGGCAGGTACGTTTTATTTTTTTTTCAAATCCAAACCAAAAAGGGGGATGCGGGGGGTCTCAGGCCCATGCGGGCGGGCCTGAGAAACTATTTAATAATTTTATGCAGCCTTATCCATTTCTGTCAAAACTGGTCAGACAAATACTGGATAGTGCGCCAAGACTTACAACATTAAACGTCTTGCCGAACAAGCTTGCCTGGAAACAGCAATATGACTTTGGTCTTCATCGTCCTAAGGTGTAATGGTGACAAAACACAACCTTCGAGGGGGGATGTGGTATCTTGATATATCAAAGGTCGAGCATTAATAATATTTTCCACTTCCAATAAACAAATCCATCTTTTCTTCTCCACTTTATCCTGCTTTACTAATATGGGGCCAAACAAGTCAACTCCGCAATAAGACAATGGGGGAGTATCTATCTTCAACCAATCTTCAGGCAAATCTGCCATAATCTGCATTTAGCTGGTCCTCCGCGTAGCTTTTGACAAATTTACACATTTGCTAAAAAATCTTCTTACTGCAGATCTAGTCTTGACAATCCAATATCCTGCTCTCCGAATATTGTTAAGAGATATCCTAGTTCTGTTAAACAATAAAGTTATTCCTGAATATTAAAGAGATATTATTGTTTGCATGTTTATGTGTCTTTGTTTATGTCGGGATAAGTTGTCCGGTGTTTGTCACGGCATGATTGTCGCACCGCGGTGTTAGTAACCCCACTCACGCTCATACCTGAGTGACCCTCAGTGGATTAACATAATTGGCTGTAGATCATTGTTATCTCTGCCACTTGTTCTGGGAATTAACCGCCAGTATCCTAACATAATTATTCAAAAATGAAATTACAACTGGTTAGCAAGAAATCTACAAACACTACACATTATACTTTTGTTGATCGAGCATTAATAAAGTATTCCGAAAAATATGTTGGACTCATGTTATTTTAAAAACCTAACTCAAAACAACCACCTGGCAACCAGCCGCCGCGGACACGAGCCCCGAGGGCGAGATTTCCATCACCACCAGCACTAACAAACTGGTGGTGAACCTGTCATTCCATCTGACAGACACCAAACGCTCCATCCTTTACAGGGGCATGACCTTCTGTTCCACTCCAGGTGAGCCAGATTTAGGACAGACCAGACAGGACCTGTCTCGTTTCCACCACGACTTCCGCCGGAAACAGTTTTATTATACAAAACACGGCCCTATCCCCGAGGAGGACGCTGCCAGCCAGACAGCCCTCCAACAGGCGAAACGGCCACACCTACAAACTACTACGTTTGACCACTGGACTTTCAAAAACAAGTCCAACTTCAACCCACATGGTCCACCCACGGTCAAGGCACTCATCCTGGGTACGGAGCACCATCTCCACAACACACCCATCCCTACTGCCCAATCACCCGACCTGTCCAGCCAGGAGATGAGGGAATAGAAGATTTTGTCCAATAACCCGGACATCGTCATCAAGCAGACAAAGGAGCGGCCATTGTCATCCAAGACACTGATGACTATGTGAAGGAAGGTCACAGACAGCTGTCTGACATCAACTTCTACAAAAAGGTCCCAACAGATCTTACCCAGAAGCATTTGACCAAAATCAAAACCTTTCTAACAACCATGTTAACCAAAGGCGAGATTTCCATCAACTGCTTCAAATATCTCTGCGGTAACAAACATAGAACATCCAAATTCTATATGCTACCAAAGATCCACAAAAACACCACACCACCACCAGGTAGACCAATCATCTAGGGTAATGTTTGAAGAATCTCACACTTTGTGGATTTTTTCCTCAAAAATCTATCCACCAAGGCTCAGTCTTACATCAAGGACACCATACACTTCCTCAACATCCTTAGGGAAGTCGGCATCCTGCCACCTGGCTGCCTCCTAGCCACACTAGATGTGTCATCTCTTTAAACCAACATCCTGAACAAAGAGGGGATACACATGGCCAAAAGAACATTTCAGCAACTCATCTTGTATACCCTTGTAATTGTAGTACTTCCATTTTTTATATGATAGAATGTTATAATAAGTCATATCGTGAGTATCGTATCACTTGTGTCTAGATCTCAGTAACCTTACACTCTTATTGCAGTATGTAATTGGTTTGGGTATGGCATAGTTACAATTAAAGTGTAGATTACTAGCGTTAAGCTCACTTTAGTTATCATTATAATCAATTATCAGTCTGATAATTGTTTCATACTACTTATTCGGCCCTTGTTCCCCTAGTGAGGGGCGCTTACAGGGTAGTAGTATATTTTGCCCCCTCAAGTCCCCCATTTTCTTTAGGGTGTGGGTGGGTGGGGAAAAGTTTTTTGTTTCCTTATATTCGTGAGCTTTTCTAAGCGTTGATGTATCTTCTGGATAAGCAAGAAACAATCTTGTTTAATCCGAATATCTTGCGAGTGACAGTTGTGTTGTCAAGGGAATACCCACAACAGTGTCATCAGGGTTACTCAGTGCATAAAACTTGTCCTGATTGGTCTAGACACGCAAGAATGTCGGGAGATTCCATTATGACATCACATATGGTGCGCCAAAGGAGTCAATATCGTAATATCATGTATTGTACATTCAGTGACAAAAATCTTTATTCACTAATAATTACGTGAATAGCAAATGTGTTCGTGCTAGGGAAGTCGTCGTAGCCCGGGTAAGTCGGACTGACTTGGGCGTCCCCCACAAAAATTCTGTCCGGCCCAACTTCATGTCACAGCCTACTCAGAAAATCAGCACGGATATTATGAACCCCGGATATGTGTTGTATGGTCACTCTATACTCAGAGTAAAATGGCCCATCTCTGGATCTTGGTGTTCTTCATCTGTTTAGTATACAGAGCCAGCAGCAGTTTATGACATGTATAAACATTAAAGCTTGGACAGCCGCAGAGGTATGGTCTTAGCTATTTTATTGAGTAGATGACCACCTAGGCCTTCTGCTCTATGGTGGCCTACCTCTTCTATACGTCGGAGAACTGATGGCTGATATAGTAAATTGCCATTTCCTTTCCATCTTCTCTTTCCTGTGTCAGGACCGTGCCCATGGTGTAGTCACATGCATCCGTGTACAGGTTGTAAGGCTTATTAACATCTGGGTAAGTAACACATTGGTCAGACAATAGTTCCTTTTTCAAGGTGGTAAAGGCTGCCTCACATTGTTCTGTCCAGACAAATTTCACGGACTTGTTCCGTGATTGATGCTGCTAGTCATGCATATCCTGGTATTAGATCCCTGTAGTAATAACATGCCCCCATGAATCATTTCACTTCTGTCGGGTCGGTTGGTTGTGGCATTTTACTGATGGCCTTACACTTATCTTCATCCATTAGTATTCCTTTAGTATTCCATTACACCTTCCTTCAACAGCTTTTCTATCTGTGCCTCCACAACAGCTCGCTTGGTCATTGGGAGACAATACGGCCGCTGCCGTAGTGGTCGTCCTTCTGTTTCCATTTGCATCTGTATGCCTACTGCTTTTCCCAGCAACCCTCCTCCATTAAACACGTTCGGAAACTTTACCAGTAGGTTGGCGTATTCCGTTGATGCATATAACACTGATGACTGAGGTAGGATAGTTCATGTCTGTCGTCATGCCCCGTTTTCTTCACAAAGTCCAGTGTTACACTGTATTTATCACAGAAATCTGCTCCTAGAATTATTGGGCAGGGGAGATTAGGTACTACCAAGTAACTTTGAGGGGGTTATCCATTAACTGTGATCACTCCTTTCCGTAAAAACCACAAGTGTGTTTCCGGTTACCGAGTGTGGTTGTTCATGTGTAGCTTGCAAGAAGTATACTGTTCGGGCCGAGCTTTGAATTGCATGATATGCCGCGTAATCCATTAAGGAGATTTGGGCTCCAATGTCGACCAGTGCCAGAGAATCTTCCCTGCACGGTAATCCCATGTGTTGGTCCCCCCCTGCTTGTTCTCTTCGGTGCTTTGCAGTGGGTAGCGATGTGTCCATATGTCTTACAACAATAACACAGCTGTTCACCCTGCTCATTCCAGTCCAGCATTTGTTCTCTCGGATGTCCTCTCTCCTTGGGATCCATTTTTTTCACGTAGTGGAGATTCTTCTGGCTTGCTTGATGGTATCTAGCCTCCTTCTCATATACTCTTTCTCCTCTATACTTAAAAATGCTTCAGTCATATGATGCACCACCTGCGCCCAGGGGGTATCATTTGGTTTTAAACCATGCGCTGGATTCCACCTGTCTGGTATGTAGCTGGTGATGAAATCCTCCAGTTCCTTGCGAAATGCTCCAGACGCTGTTTGTCGCGCACCCTTGATTTTTCCCTGTTCACCTAGACCTTCACAGTCCAACTTGGTTGATCCAGGTTCGGATCGGGTCTGCCGCCAATCTGTAGCACCTTTCTGTGTTCCCCGCGTAGGTGGTCAGCAAATTCTGATCAATCAGGTTTATAGTCTGCTGATTGATGCTATTCACCAATTGCTCGATCGCTTGTGGGTCCATTCCATTCCTGGTGGTTGGTTCTTATCTGGGTCATCTATTTCAATCCCTTCGTGCTGGTTGTCGTTATTGAAAAACTCCTCCTTGTTTGAGAAGGGTAATTGGGGTCGCAGGTCCGCTGGTTGCGCCGCTGATTCCCAATACAGATCTTGGTCGGACAATGAGGTCACGGTCAACAGGTATTTTCAAGGAAGTTGCAATTTGTCACCGGATTACTCCAGGGATGCACCTGCCGATCATTAAGATGAGCATCTTACTAGTACTCCGATGAGTGCAGGTCATCAGCCACCCATCTTACACATGCGCCATAATTAACACATGATTTCTAAGATCGCCTAATGACCAATGGTTATTTAGTAGTTATCTCTGTTATCTATTCCCGGGAATCTCGAATCCTAACTAATTCAGCTAATTCAAATCAGTTCAATACATTACACCACATGTTCTATAATAAACTTACTTTGTCAGTCCTAATCCAGATAATCTAATACTCTATACATACTTCATGCATGTCCAGACTCTCCATAACCCATCCGCCGCTCCTTTGTAGCTGGCAGCTAGCGGATGTGGGTCTCCCACAATGGTCTCAGCAGGCAGTGTTGGTAGTACCATTCCAGTGGTGCTGTATTATGCCCCATACTCTCCAACTTGCTTCTGACATTTTTCAACACCACCCTTGGCATGAAACTCTCAGTTAGGTGCCTCACCTCTAGGTGGATTCTTGTTGCTGCTTGATGTTTCAGCACCTCTGTTTGATTGAATCCTTGCTGGACTAAGTCTTTAAAAGAATCAATCTCACCTGAGGTCGCGACTCCAAACTTTTTCCCTATTAGCTATCCTCTTGTGTTGAACAGGCCACACTTACGCCTGGCCTGCCTCCTTTCATCCTTAGAAATCTTCCACAACTACCTCACTCCCAAGAGTAAGTGTTCCATTACCGCCGTTGGAATTAGTAAGAGTGTTTTACTAAGGTGTGCCACATAGTTGCGTAGGTTTGTCCCACTGGCTAGATTCTTTCTTTAAAAAATGCCTCTTAGTTGTGACCTTTTATGACACTCACAATCCGCCAGTAACTGTCAATCAGCTCCACAATGTCTGTTTTTGTAATGTGCAAGCCATTTGTCAACGGGGCTACACTTACTTTATTGGTGGACACCACTCTTATCAGCAACAATGTGATGGCGAACAGCAACTGCATCGTGGTGTTGGTTAGCTCTAACCAGTAGAAATGGTAAACCAACTTTTTCTTCTTCTTTACACCTCTTTCTTCGTAGCCAGTCCTAATAGTTTCAAACGGCATTGTTTCTGGTGTCTTCTTCTCCCATTTCATGATCTCTTGGTTGGTCTCATATCTATTTTGAAGTCGGTTGGGCGTTGTCTGGCCAGTCGCAATCAGAGGTTGTAGTGATGCAGTGTTGACAATGGGGTGCTGCTACTTCAATTTTTTGCTCTTCTGTTGCACTGTTTATGGGTTACACCGCCCCTGATTGTACATCTGGGGCAGTCACTGAGTTCTGTCAAATGTGTGATCGATACCGTGTGCCCTCATAGTTTTGTCATGTGATATCAGGGATCCCATCTAGTAGTATGCAACCCGGTACCTGATCAAAAAGTGTAGCTGCTTGGCTTTGGCTTTTCTATTGATTCACTCACAGCTAAACGCCTGGAACCCAGCCTGATTATGTCGAGCATCCTTGATGGCCCTGGCCAGGAAGTCCAGTGTGTTCTCCTGCTTCCACATGGCAGGCCAGTTTGAGCGATGAGTGCCATTCCTTCTGCTCTTAGGGTTCCTGTGTTATTTGCTAGCAGATTCCCGTAAGTCCCGAGTGCTTTGACGTGTGTGTCTATCTGTTTTCCAGTCCCTACTTCAAGGGTAATGGCTGGGATGGTGTCCTGGTCAGCTGTTATCCCCTGGGCATCAACCATCCCAATCTCCATGGGTTCTTCCTGTTTATTCCTATCAAACCTCAAACCTCATGGCGAATGCGAATGGGGGGTGTTTGTCCACTATCTTCTTAAATACCCTTTGCATGGCGATTGAGCACTGTCTTCACAGATTCTGCATATCTTCACCAATCCAGTTGTTTGTGGTACGCCACATCAGATCTACATATAACAAGCTTTGGTTTGATTAACTTAACTCTCCATGTTTATTTAGTACAACAGTACATGATTATACACAAGTTTCGGGTCAACTTTCCAAGTGCCGCATGGATGGAGGTGCGCCATCTTATACCTGAGCTGTGCATACATGTATTGCCCCATTCACCGAGATTCCCGAAGTGTATCACAGTCGGGACAATCGGGTCACGGTCAGCATGTAATTCCCTGAAGTTGCACCTCATCGCCGGATTACTCCAGGGATATGGTGGTCATTCCGTTCATCTGGCACGCCTCCCAGCCGTAGTGCGCGCTCACCTGGTTTGACTGCCAATTAGGTTGACAGCTGCCAATTACCAAGATGAGCAACAGATTATTATTCAAGTGAGTACAGGTCATCAGCCGCGCATCTTACACTTGTTCTTCTGCGATAGGAAGGGTGAATTTAAAGATGTTAAAAAATGAAACAGTGTGTCAATACATTCATACAATATATGTACATTAAATACCATGATCAATTCATCATTAATGCATCATTATTAACCTCACGTCATAAAACGGTAGCATTATCGATGCCCTTAGCAATAACTGTCACATTCATGTTGAATATGACAATTGAATTGAATCACACACGCTGAGATACCCGCCGAAAATCCTACCTGCTGTTATCACCACTGTGACCCACCGTTTGATCCTTGCTGTGATTGTAACCCCCGCTGTGGCCCCCGCTTTGACCACCGATTATTTCAGGCACTCCGCATCCCTACGCCAGAGGAGTTTTACAATTCAACCATATATATAAGGTAATACGGGGGCCATCAACGACCCTATATTTACGAATATGGTCAATACTGTTCTTTTGGCAGAAAAAAACATTTTTCTCCACGAATCAGAGCATTTG
>JAXGGS010051882.1:0-22986 GCA_035585475.1 Armandia brevis | reverse complement strand
GGTGGTCACCATAATAGTATGTTGGTCCTTTAATATTATGGTGGTCACCGTAATAGTATGTTTGTCCTTTAATATTATGGAGTTCACCATAATATTATGTTGGTCTTTTAATTTTATTGAGGGCATCATAATAGTATGTTTGTACTCTATTATCAGGAGGTCACCATATTGTTACATTTGTCCTCTAACATTTACGGTGATCACAATAACATTAAGTTTATCCTCTAATTACTGTGGCCACTATAATATTAACTTGGTACGATTTGTGTTTTATACAATAAATTAATTGATTTATATATGTTATAGGTGTGATTTGAGAGACAAGAGTTAAATATACTCGATGATGTTAATAAAGATAGAAGTATATAAATATTTCGTAGTACTAACATGCCATACTACTTTTCATTGACTCAAATCATAATCGACTTTAATCAAATTTAACACAAAATAAAAAATAAGGATGATACGTTTAATGGTGAACCTATTAGAATTATTACACACACACTTAAACACAAATCAAATCAAAATCGTATTACGTGTATCAGTTAGTTAATGTGATTATATCTTTAAAATGTTGCGAAATGTAATAGGAACACTGTTTGAATTAATAACACATGACAATAAATTATCCCAATCAGTTTTGCGTGAAGTGTTTCTGTGTGGGTATATGGTATCTCTCATTCTGTCGATAAAATAACATATATTCATGTCTCTGCTCAATAGATTCGCGTTTAGTCCTATTGCTTTTACAATTTCAACACAGTGCTCGTCCATAAATGTTACTTTGATTATTCTCTCAATGTTTTCTTTAACTTCACGTTCCCAATTAATTGTGCACTGTGTCTCACAGTGAAATACATGATCTGGGTGTGAACAATTCGAATCTGATTTACTACAAGTTACACATCCTCTACGCACATAGTAAAAAAGACTTGATTGTAGTACTAACACAACAATCATTGATACAAGTTGTACATCATTGAACAATTTCGTTTTACATTCAATTAATTCAAACACTAATGCCACTTCTCTTTCATTGTAGACGAACTTTTCTCGGGGTTTTTCGGATAGCGCTGCTCTTTCACATGATGCCTTGTCGTAGTGGTAAGATGTTATCGGAAAGTGAAGTTTTGGTCGTCGTTTGAATCTATGTTGAACGTAGAAGACGTTTGGTTCTTCAACGTACTTGGCATTGTAACGGTACGTCCACAGACTTAATCTCCTCACTCGTAATCCCATTTGTTTCCTGAAAATATGAATTAAGTTCTGTTAATTAAATCTTGTCAGCAAGAGTGTTGACTTCTGCGTGTACAATTTTCTTTAGATTTAATGGTTTAGTCTTTATATGAATCGAGCGCATAGTTGTTTACATTTAGGTTCATCGACACACACACGATATTTCCATTAATAAAGTCAGTCGTTTTCTAAGTAACTTACCAGCTGATAACTTCATTGGTCCAGCTTGCTATAAATGCAGAGTCTTCGGCTTTTAATTCTACATTTTCATCAGTTGTTTTCATTAAAAACTGATAGAAATTAGATAACTTCGGGACAAGTTTGATATCAACGATTTCATCCATCGTACACAGCTGACACGAGTGAACTGGGGTTCAGTTGCTTCCTGTAAACATAAGTAGATGACACGATTAATCTGAAGTATGACACAACACTATTATTCAATAAGATTGCCCTCTTAGTTTTGAGTTCAAGGTCATTTATTTTCAGATTTGCTGCTTCCCTGGAGAAAGGAATATACGATCACTTGGGAGATGACTGACTACCAATAAAAACATTACAGATAACTACAAACAGAGCATGCATTGATACTTAGACACTTGATTAGTTATGCAACATCGTGTGCTCTATCTGATTGATAATGATGCGTGAAGATTTAGTCATAACGTGCTCAATATTAGGCGTTAGTTTTCATTCACTAAAGATTCGTATCTTAAATCAGTCGTGCTTCTGTTTGGCAACCGTAGCTAATTTATCTATGCATTATTACACACTTCAAACAGGTGAGATTCAATTAGTCAGATTGTGATAACATACACCCTTTGTGTTTCTAACTTAACGACGCAAATAAAACTAAGATTACATTCACAATTTCGTTCTCCTCTTGTATGAACGAAATGATTAGTGCTGATTCAATTTACATATTGTATTAAAATTCCTTTATTTCGAAAATCATCTAGTACAAAGCAAGCAAACAGACCTTAAAGTAAATTAATCGTGAGATTAGGTGCACACACACTAAAGCTTACACGTGCAATTAGAAGCCAGGTTTTAGAAGCGCCTCTCATTATTCAAATCAAATCGGTTATTTGTTACACGTAATCACACACAACGGAATTAATCATCTTATTTGTACATTAATCAGTCAATTAACTACGACAAAACAAAACATGTTTAAGACTAGTATATATAGGAGTACAGAACATAGTAACGGCACCACACTTCTAGTCTACGACAAAACGAAGTTCGCATCATGATGTTTATGGACACCGAGGCGCGTGAGATGGAAATTGAGGTAAGATAAATTCACAGTAAAAAGGTCATGGAAATACATGTAAAGGATCCTACATACTTGGCTACTGTCTTCAATCACTAGTAAGACTACTAAATAACTTTAAAAAACAAACATATTACTTAATACTATTCACGGCGGTTTGTAAGCACACTCAGTTTCAGTCAACATGATATCTTAATTACATATAGCATAAAACAGTTTAGTAACTGGAGCGCACGATGTTAATCTGCACTGATTTTCACCTACCCAATTGGTTAATCTACCCTGATTACCTACATTCGAGTTACATAATATAAGTGAACGTACATGTATTCAAAAACTATTTAAAAAATAACATTCTTAACAACTAATGTGTACTATATACTAGTTGTAAATCTACACTGTTTCTACACGCGGTTAATCTACCCTGATTACCTATTATAATCTATGTAATATAATTGCACGTACATGAAAAACACGTTTGGTTGATCTACCCTGATTACCTATGTAATATAATTGCACGTACATGTAAACACGTTTGGTTAATCTGTCCTGAATACCTGCACACAAGCTATGTAATGCATGCACATGTAAAACACATCTAGTTAATCTACCCTGATTACCTTCATTCAATCTATGTAATATAATCTCACGTACATTAATTCAAAAAAACTATTTTAAAAAATAACACTCTTTAACAACTAAACGTGAGTAACACGTGTTGTTAATCTGCACTGTTTTTTCTATATATTTGTTAGTCTACCCTGACATATTTTTCGTTTTTCAAGTCCGATTCTGAGGGAAGTCTACCCAGTTTGAGTGAGGGAGATGAAAATGAATTTGATTACATAAGTGATTCGTCAGGTTCTCATGGTAGTGCCGTGGAAGAAATGACAAAAAAATCGCCCAGAAAACAGAAGGTAAAAATTCTCGCCAAGGTAGTTATCGACTCATTACTAACTAGTTTTTGTTAATTGGTAACATTAATCTGTTCTGATGTAAAATCAATCTATTATTTTATTCAGAACGCTGAGAAAGCTGAGCTTGGCAAGAGAACTGGATCTAAAACTGAGACCACAACTGGAGGAAAAAAAGGAAAAAAGAAGCTACCTGTAATTGAGTTGATCAAAATTGGCTCAAACATGAAACCTTTGAATATTAAAAAAACTAAAAGTCACGTGAAGGACGGTGTTGCTCAAGCTGAACTTGAAATTGGCGATGACGAAAACAATCCTGAACCTGGTCAAAGCAGCACCGATAAATCACCTTCTATCAAAAAGGTAACAGGTAAAAATCATTTAAGTAAACTAACTATACATGAAATAAATCTCAAATATTAATATATTTTCTCTTGCCTATTACTAATCAAACTGTTCTTTCTTTTTTACAGAGAAAAAGCACACTACAACACCAACCCTCTGAGACAGGTTCTGCCACTGGGTCTGTTTCATCTACCCCCACGTCAACAGGAGGCGCAACTCAGGACTTAAACAAGCGCAAAACTACGCGCAAGACCAAAGTAGGTAAAAAGAAAACAGCTAATCTAGACGAATTTGAAGTTGCATCTTCAATGTCTGAGCAGGAACTCTATAGTAATTATGGAATTACTGACATGGGCGATGAACCACAAACAACTGCACAACAAAAAGGTTCACACAAGATCGAGGGGGATGATTTAATTTTGTTTTTAAACAAAAATATTAAAGTAAAATTCGAAAATTACAAACAGGATGTACTTGTCGTTCATTTTATCGACGTGAGAAGCAGAGCTGGAAACAAAGTAATATCAATGACTGAGCATCAGTTCTTGCTGATGTGTAAGCATAACTTTGCTTTCACATTGGCAATTCAGATCATCAAAACTAATTCACGTTTTGGCAAAAAACTTGAGTTGGCTGATTTGTTCAGGATACAAGTACGCAGTCCGTACATATGTATGAATCTGACTAGATTTGCAAGTCTTCACGGCAAAGTGACTTCGAATGTGTCATTGTCTCAAGGGGACAAAGACACATTTGACGAATTTTTGTGTAGAGATCTATGTAAGTACATACCTAGGTTTAGGGGAATTGTATCGTGTAAACAACTACATGGTTCACTGAAATACCCTGGGTGTCTAATGTGCATTTAGTTGCGTGGATGTCTCATGATAACAGAAGAAAGCATTTTGAGATAATCAAATAGTACAATTACTTTACATGAAATATTGCTGTATATGTATCACTTGATTACTCAATAAATTGGCTTAATTACAATGACCTGTTTTTTGTGCGATTAATTAATTATTTGTATGAAACCGTGCATATTCTTTAAAGGCAAGTAAGAGTGTTTAAACTAAAGATAGAACTAAATATAGATGAAAGACAGTGCACAAGAGACTAATATAGAAAGCGTGCATATCGAACAACACATTTAAAATCAGCTACACGTTGTCGGCAACACAGCATAGACACCTAATAAAAATTCACCTTTTACGTACAGATAGAAAGATGTTCACTTCTGAATCATTCATCATCATTTTTTCACTAGTTTTCTTCTTTAATCTCTTCACTCTGCGGAGTTGTTAGTTGTTGTCTTCATGAACAGGAGGAAATCTAGGTAGATCACTTCTTCTTCTTCTTAAGAGTTTTCATTGCTGAAAAAGAAAAAAGGGGAGCTCATTGATGTTCATTGAATAAAATTAAATGTATTTGCAGTCTGTATTATGTTGACTTAATACAGTCTGTATTATGTTGACTTATTTATTCGTAATTAATCTCGTTCCTTGATTAAATATATAATTAAATAATATACACAACTGGGCGCGGCTTCTTCAGATCATTTGATCAATGTTTACTGATTAATCACATTACTATTTAATGCGCGGCTTCAACAGATTGTTTAATCGATGTTTACTAAATAATCACACTGCTTATACTGTGTACTGAAGTCCATATACTTAATAAGATGCAAATAACATATAACAAACTCTAATAGTGCTCCGCAATTTCAAACCTTTCTCGATCTCTTTCTTTGTTTTAGGCAATTCTGTGGCTTTAGTTGATCCTTTGATTCCTGGTTCATTAGTCTTCTTAAGCGCTCTCGTTTGTACACTGCTAGAACGAGCCCTGGTTTCTATAAGTAAACGTTTATTTGTTAAAGCTTGTAATTTACATCATTGTTGTTCATTCAAACGTAACATGAGTAATTTGACTTTGAAAATCAATTAAGATTGAGTTTACCAGAAAATTGAGGTGATTCAGCTCTATGTCTCTGTCTGCTTTTGGATCTTGTCGTTGGGGTTCCCGTTTGCGTTTCTACAACAAAGAAATGTATATAAAGCACTTTGTCTTGCATTTCTATTCACATGACTTATAGTAACTCATGTAGAAAATAGCATGTTTTGCAGATTTAAACGAAGAACTTACGGTTGGCAGAAAAAGTTACTCTTTCGCGCAGGCGTCCACGTTTCACTGGACCAGGTGGATCTTGCGGTGGTGGCAAAGAAAGATCAGGATCACAAGAAGGTCTTCTCGGTGGAGGTAAAGCTGGTGGGATCTTGGCGATGGTTTTAGTGTTTGGTGGAGAAGCGGGAACAATCAGACTTTGGGTTGTAACAGTTAAGTTTCTTGCTTGACTGACATCTTGGACAACAGGAACAGTGCGGTTTCTGAGTAGACTCAACGGCGACAGATAGAGGTCATCATCCTTTAGTGGTAAGTTCTTCTTGACATATATATATTTCGGCGCGGTTTCGATGTTCATAGTTGATTTGAGGTTTTCTAACTGAGTGCACGGTGAACTTGTGTTGTAATTAGCAGAGTTTTCAGCAGATGATGACGGTTGCTGGGCAACAACAGAGTTGATCGAATTATTGATTACAATTGACTGATTTGTTTCGTTTTCAAGTACATCGTTGTTTAGTTTGTCAGCTCCATGATTTAGACCTCCATTACGATTGCTGATTACGTTTAGCTCTCTAGGTAAGACAACAATTGAATTTGCAAGTGGATCTTTCTCAGTGTTCATTGTTTCTTCACGTTTTTCGTTTAACTTAAATTCCTCTATACCAGCATTCGTCATTGCTTCCACAGCTTCACGGGGGCAAAGAACTCCACACATATGTTCGTCACCACATGTTTGGCAAGAGTACGTTTTTATGAAACTACTGTCCATATTAGCATATTCTGGTTCAAAGTTAGAAAATGTTGAGTCATTACTGCCATAATACGGGAATGCACTTTCAATTGTGGCAATAGTTTTGGTTGCTCTAGCTTTCATCTCCCGGTTTCCTAGACTAGTCATTTCAATTGGTTGTTCTTCGTGTGTATTAACTGTTACGCGATTAAAGTTCAGGTTCAAGTCCGATATGGAACGATACAGGTTTTCCATTAGTCCAATTATATTGTTTGGTCTAATGATTGACGGTGTTGTTGATTGTGTCGTTTCAGTGTCCTCTTGGTCGTAGTCATCTTCATCAAGCCTGTGCAGATTCGCGTTTCTTCTCATTTTATACGATTGAATACAACTTAAACAACAAGTTTTCAGAAAGTTCAGTGCACGATACGAAATGTACAGAGTCAGCGCGCCGCAAGCTGTTGAAATAAAAATCAATAAAGAGTCATTAAGTTTGTCTTCGACTGGAACAGGAACAGGAACAATTGTTGGCGGCTGCGGCAAAGTAAGCGGAGCTGGACTGTCAGGAGTGAATCTTGATGTGGTCGTAGTTTGGCTGGGCACATCAGTTTGTGGTGATATTGTTGTTGAGTAAACTAAGGTAAAAGGTGTGTCCGTGAACTTAGTGAACGATTCAGGTGTTGTTGATGAAGAAGTGACGATTTGCGGAGTTGTCTGAGCTGTTTGCGTGGATGTTACTTGATCAGTTGTAGTCTTCCCGGATTGCGAGGTTGTGGTAACAACATTGATTGTAGTAGTTGAATGTTTTTCAGTTGTTGGTGAGAAGGTCGTCGAGACTAACGGTTCAGTTGTTGTGTCAATACTTGCGGGCGATGACGTGGTTGAAACAATCGGTGATAATGTTGAAGTTGAAGCCAGTGGACGCGGAGTAACGGTGGTTGTTTTGTCGAAAGGAATTGTCATTGTGGTAAAATCGTACGGCTCTGGGTCAGCAGTGGTTGGAATTTCTGTGGTTGGTGAAAAACAGTTGTGTTGAATGTTAAACTTGAATGGCAACTGCAGTTGGTTTTGCAAATCCACTGTGCACGGGCAATCATTAAGAATGAGTTTTTCGAGATTGGTGAACGCAGTGTTGATGTCAACAACGAAGTTTTTTCTTAGCTGCCTGCCACGAACATCGATTGTCCAAACTTGACGGGGTCTCAAAGCTAGTTCCAATTCCTGCACGCTAATCGGTGATGATCCGGGGCACAATATTATTTCGTTAGTCGGACAGTAACATCCACGTGGTTGTCTGCACTGTGAAGTTTCAGCTACTCCATAACAGAGCGCCACAACACAGACAATCTGAAATACAAAAGAAAAACTAAGTAAATATGTGAATAAAGATGTTGGGTGCCCTCGAATCATGTAAACGTGTGATAATGACTACAATTGATTCATTTAATGATATGCTTGTTATTAAATTACACAATATATCATGTTGTATAAGCATCAGTGAAAAACACGTGTGACATAATTTCATATTGAGTATGAATGTGGCCTATTCGTTGCTCATTTACCATGTTGAACAGTGTACTAAATACTCAAAAGGATTAGTTATAATAGTTATCAGTCACATTAATAAGTAAAACGCAATTCCTCATGACACGTGTGCGGTGCCCCCGGTCAAATCTTTGGTGCTCTAATAATAAGTTGTACTCACGTTGAAAAGACTGGTCATCTTTTGATCATTGACCGCTTCACACGAGACAGGATATTAGACACGTCGCGGTTCTCGTTTGATGTCTGAAAGAATGATTACGTCAGTTTATTAAACTTTTGATGGGGATTTTTACACGTGTTAACTTATTGCGTTGATCAAATGCACATGTCATTAATACTATCAATGTATTTGAATTACAGGTTCCCAAATAAAAGGATATTATTTTCAATCAGCTTGAATTGATTAACATGTCAACAATAATATAGTAAACACAACTACATGTAGAAAGCCGTGAATACACAATCATTATGTACAATTACGCGATACTTTAAGAAGGTCGTTTGAAAAAAACAAGTACTAACATTCAAATATGAGGTATAAACAACAATCCTAACTGTTCGATTATGCTGTTAATCAACTATTTTGAGTCTTACCTTGGTTTTAAATCACTTTAAAATGCAGAAACACGGAGGATCTGAAAACACGTTTGTTCTCTTCGTTTTACGCTGATCCTATGGGTCAAGCCAATAGGAGAGAGGAATGTAATCACGTGACACTCAAAATACATTGATCAACAAACGTTCTGAACTCGTTTGTACTATCGAGATTAAATGTGGCCATAACTTGGCATATCTGCTGGAGTTGAAATGAATACACAGAGTATTAAACATGAATTTGCTCTTCTATTTTCAAATACATATCCTGTCATCATAACGAGCCGAAAAAGAAAATGCCATCAAGAAAACACTTACTTAGAACGCTGTTTGACGCGCAGCTCAGAGATGGGTCAATTATTAATGTGGATGACGCGAAACATTTCATGGATCGATGGAAGATGACTAATGATAATTACCTGAAAAGAAAATTATACGCTTTGTCCGTTTTAAACCAGGTAAAACTTAATTCATGTGGTTCGTAACTTTTTTTGAGCAGTGTAGAATTAAGTATAATAACAAGTATGATGTGCTACTGAAGACAAAACTATGAGGTGCACTACATAAAATAACTATGAACAAAAATAATAAATTAGCAAATTAACGGCAATTTAACATAGCATTGATGATGTGATTTCATAATTACAGAACAATTCTGAAGATGAAGATGATACAGATGAATCTCATGACGACGAGATTCCTTCCACTTCATCACACTACAATGTAATCTATTAATATCACACTACAATGCAATCTATTAATAATGTGTCGAAACTGATTTATATTTAACATCAAAAACTCATTGAATTAATTAAAATTAATTCACCATTTCAGGCAATTAGTGATCATGACACTGATGATGGTCACAAACGATTGAAAATTACAAGAAAAACAGTCTCTGAGTCATCTTCAGAAAGCGATGAAGACAACAGGGTGAAAAAGAAACACACAGTTTATGAAGTAATTATTTAACTTATTAAATAAAGTTGATAATCTTTAGACAAATTTAATTGATCACAAACTTATTAGTAATATTTTGGTAATAGATTGCTTTAATTATTACAGATAAATCATGGAAACGGAACAATGGACACTTTTTATTCAGAGCCAAGAAGTATGAAAAGAAGAAAAACAAAAAAAAAGAGAACTGAAAGAGAAAACAGATATGCACTAGCTGGTTTTGAAGATGAAGAACAATTTGATGACTCTTACACAATTGAGAGGGTTAAGGTACACACTTTTAAAGATTTAGCCAAAAACTATGTCTACAAAGTAAACTTTAAAAATGACTGGGTTGGAAAGAAAATATCAGACATCATTGATAGTCTTGAGTTAGTTTTTGACGATGTGATTCGTGACACTAGGGGAAACCTCACAGACACAGATTTAGGAAGACTACTTATTAGTCACTCAAATCTAGATAATGACATAGTTGTTCCTTTACAAACACTAAAATCTCTTACAGGAAAAGTAGTTTTGTCTAGGATTGAAAATGTTTTACAAAGTCACAAAAATTTGACAATCGATGGGTCTTTTAATATTTCTGTTGGTATGATTAAAACAATCAAGGGGGGTAGTGGTGGCGCGAAGAACATAGTAACTAACAGAGATTCACTTGCAAAAAAGAGATTTGTAACCAGAATTGTCTCTAACGATCATTTGTGTTTTCATAGAGCATTTGCTGTTTCATGGGCAAAATCAGTAGTTATTTCAAACAAAGACTGGTTTCATTTAACCAAATCTGACCGTGGATTGGGGAAAAAAATATCAAATGTAGATTTGATTTTGAAATATAAGGTGATTTCTGAGTCGGGATACAAAGAGGTACTTAAGACTGGTCGTTTTTCAAGGGGCAAAAATCAAACAAGAAAAAAGATTGAAAATACTTTTCAAAAGAAACTAGCTATTGCACTTTCAACTTATGCTGGTTTAAATGTTGATAGAAAAGGTGGTTTAGAAGATATACATAAATTGGAGAAGGCATTTGGAGTAAACATTGTTGTGGTTAGCTTGCAAAATCAGTGTAAATTTATTACACCTGGTAAAAGGAACACAAAAAAAGTTTTTCTTTTGTATTCAGAAGACCATTTTGATTCCATTACAAAGATATCTGGATTTTTTAGTCACACATATTTTTGTCTGGAGTGTCTAACACCTTATTCAATGCCGCGAAGCCACATTTGTGAAGTTTGTTGCCCTTCATGTTCTAGGCAGAATTGCACAACAAAAAACCCGTTTACATGTGAAAAATGTAATCAATCTGTTAGATCACAAGATTGTTATGATAAACACATAACAATGGCTGCTTGTAAACAAAATTACAAATGCAATGAATGTGAAAAAATAGTTTCAATCAAAGATAGACTTTTTTCTGATCACATTTGTGGTGAAGTAATGTGTCGTACTTGCAAACAGTTTGTTAATGAAGATCATCTTTGTTTTACTCGATCAAATGACAGAGTACAAAGTGATTTAAAAATAATGCATTTTGATGTCGAGTGCAGACAAGACGATAAATTTGAATGTGAAAAAGGTTATTTGCCATTCAGAAGTGATAGATGTCCTAGTTGTGTAAATATGATAAGCAAATGTATCACATGTTCAAAATGCAGAAATTGTGATGAAACTATTTGTGGCCGAACAATGCACAAACCAAATTTGATTATTGCACACTCATCATGTGACCTATGCAAAGATGTAGATGTAACTGATTTGACAAAATGTCACAAGTGTGGTTACAGATGTGAACTTTGTGATAATATCAATGCAAAAACAGGTGAATTCACCAAACAACCTTGTAATGATTGCTGTTTAAGAAAACAAACATTCTGGGGGGACAAGTCAGGTGAAGAATTTTGCAAATTTGTTTTCAAACAGCAACACAAAGAGATGATAATGATGGCACACAATTTGAAAGGATATGATGCATATTTTTTATTGTCATATCTATTTGAAAACAATTATTCACCATCAGTTACTTATGCAGGTTCAAAAGTCATGTCGATAACAGTGCAGAAAGGTTTGAACATAAAAATTATTGATTCAGTAAATTTTTTACCAATGAAATTATCAAAGCTACCAAAGACATTTGGATTAAGTGAGAATATGAAGGGGTATTTTCCACACTTTTTTAATAAAAAAGAAAACCAAGATTATGTAGGAATTTATCCAGCTCCTGAAGACTTTGGAGTAAACTATATGACTGTTGATGAAAGAAAAATTTTTTTTTCTTGGTATGAGACCCTGAACTCATTTAGCTTATTTGATTTCAAAAAAGAAATTTTACAATACTGCAATGAGGATGTCAATATTTTGAGAAAAGCAACGTTGAAATTTAGAGAGACTATAATGGAACTAACAGGAAAAAAAGTCAGAAGTTTTGATAGCTGCGTTTTTAGAGAAGGTGGTATCGATCCTTTCAAATCAATCACAATGGCAAGTTTGTGTATGAAAATTTACAGAACTTGTTTTTACAGTGAAACATACAAAACTGATTTATTGTACAAAGACAAATTGTTAAATAATCAGTTCATTGAAAAGAAGAATGGAAACTATTACTATAATGAAGAACTCTTAGACGAAACAAATATTATTGATAAGAAGAATATCAAATTTGTTAATGCTCCCATTGCCTTCTTAAGAAATGAAACATACAATGATATTGATCAATATAGTTTCAAGGCAATGCAATGGTTGGCTTGTTATGAGAAACTTTATAATATCAAGATTCAACATGCTTTGTATATTGGTGAAAAAATTATTTGGATTGGAAAATCCAAGTACAAAATTGATGGTTACTACATTGATCCATACACTGATAAAAAAACATGTCTTGAGTTCAACGGGTGCAAGTACCATGGGTGTCCAAAATGTTTTCCAAGCAACAGGCATTTCCATGATAACTTTTCACAACATAGTCTTGAAGTCCGTTACAAACTTACGAAATTAAAGGAAAAGAAATTAAGAGAACAAGGATACGATGTTATCTCAATGTGGTCTTGTGAGTTTGATGAACTGCTCAAAAAAGATCAAAATTTAATGAACTACACAAAAACACTTATAGAAAATGATTATTTTGTTAAAAAATTAGAACCCAGAGAAGCTTTTTATGGCGGAAGGTGTAATGCAACAAAATTATATCATTCTGTTCAAGAAGGAGAAGAAATTGATAATCTTGATTTTACATCTCTTTATCCTGGAATGAACAAGAACAAGGAATACCCGGTTGGTCATCCAATTATTGTTAGGGAGAATTTTGGTGAATTAGTTGATTATTTTGGAATAGCCAAAGTGAGAATTCTTGCCCCAAGAAATCTTTATCATCCTGTTTTGCCATTTAAAAGCAATGACAAATTAAAATTTGCTCTTTGTTTTACTTGTGCAGAGAGTGAAACTACTTACCCTTGTGTATGTTCCGATACAAAAAGGTCTTTCATTGGAACGTGGTGCACACCAGAATTGGAAATGGCATTAAGTAAAGGGTATAGGATATTAAAGGTTTTTGAAATTTATCATTTTCCTGTGACAAGTGTTTATGACAAAAGCACAAAGACAGGTGGTTTATTTAGTGAATATGTGAATACATTTCTCAAAATAAAACAGGAATCATCGGGTTGGCCACCAAATGTAAAAACTGACGAGGAGAAAGAACAATACATTCAAAATTATTATGAACATGAAGGAATTATTTTGGAATCAAATTAAATCAAGAAAAATGAGGGAAGAAGAGCTGTTAGCAAACTTTTACTAAATTCTTTTTGGGGAAAATTTGCTCAAAGAGAAAACTTGCCTAAAACAAAGTATTTTGATGAAAACAATGCAGATGAGTTCATTAAAATGTTGCATGACTCAACAATCATTTTTAAGAATTTCAATTGCATTAATGACAAGACAATACAGGTCGATTACGAGTCAGACAAAGCATTCAGCAGACAAAACACTGAAACAAATATTTTCATTGCAATTTTCACAACTGCATATGCAAGACTTGAGTTGTACAGATTGCTTGATACAGTACAAGATCGTGCATTATATTACGACACAGATTCTTGTATGTACATAAGAAAGAAAGGGGAAACAAAGTTAAGCATGGGTAACTATCTTGGTGAACTTACAAGTGAACTTGATGAAGGTGAATACATTAAAGAGTTTGTCTCAGCAGGGCCAAAAAATTATGCTTATGTTACAAACAAAGGCAAACAAGTGTGCAAAGTTAGAGGATTTACACTGAATTTTGTTAACCAACAAATAGTGAATTTTCACGAAATGAGAGATATGGTTATAAATAATCCATTTGACACAAGAACTTTTGTTAACCCAAACAAAATAACAAGATCAAAAAATCATGCCACCATTTATAACAAAGTGGAGAAAAAAGTTTACAGATTGGTTTACACAAAAAGAATAATTTTGAACGATTTTGACACAGTACCTTATGGCACTTGCAAAGCTTTTATACCAAAATTTGGTCAAATTGTTAATTAAAGAAAAACAAGTAAATGTCTTTATGTTTTTTTTATTTTAAACATATAAATTCAAGAGTAGATTGTACAATTAGTCAAATTACTGTTTTGTAGTCATTATAGGTTCGTCTACCATAAACACATTTCTAGACTTGTCAATCTTAATTGTTGCATCATATTTTGCATAACAAATAATTGAGACTGAATGTTCTAATGATTTGTTAAATCTTATTTGTAATCTAGTTAACCCGTGTTTAGGTTTATTAGTGTGACCTGTATCAGATGTACCATCAATATCTATCTTAAATAAACAATAACCATTTGGATATTCTCGTCTACCTATTGTACTTGAGTTCGACAAATTTCCGCTTTCTGTTGTGTTAAATAAGCTCATATAGGCATCAATGTACTTATCCTTTTCAAAATCAAGATTAAAAGCAGGAGCAGGAACACTAGTTCCATTAACCATAAATGACAAGTAATTAATGTTCATGTTATCAAAATTGTAGGGGTTAGTTAATATGTCACCAACATAACTTGCACTTTTTACTAAACCTATATACAAAACTGATGGAATTTTCCCAGTAAATATATTATCCATTGAAAAATCATTAGACCCAGCTGGTGCAGACAACACTTTAATCTCACTTTTTTTGATTGGATAAATTGCATCAGTTATAGACAGCGCTTTGTTTATTCCAAGCACAACTCCTGGTGATACTGTGACTTTACAGACTTTTAATGTCATTTCAGTTATATCAACATAGTACTTGTTCCTTTCTACTGCCATCAATCTAAAATCGTCTAAGTTTTGGTAAAAAATGAATTGTATACGTAGTCCATTCAGCATGAATCTATCTTGATCTGCTAAATCACACTCTAATAGTCCTTCCATTTCTACCTCGTTTCCATCTTTAGTGTAAAGGTATCTATTCCACAATCCTAGGTTTTTTCCTTCTACTGGATCATTATCTTCCATAACACCAGCTGTGTCTTTGTAAAATAGTAATGACTGTAAGTATGATAGTTGTGACTCTTCAGTTTTTGTTGTTAATAGATCTATGAGACATTTGTATGAATATGCTGTAGACACTCCTGTTGTTACAACTGTTTCTTGTATCTTAACATCAACTTGCTTAAAGATTGAATGAAGTGGTGCATTAACAAAACCAACTTCATCTTTTTCTGTCAAAGGCTGATTATCAAATCTTTTTATTCTAGCTCTAATGTACATTTTTGTTCTACTAAAATCAATCAACTCAACATTAGTTTGTGAGATCTCAAAGGTCAGAGCTGCTGAGTTATTAATTGGTGCTGTAGGACGATACTCAATATATTCGACTTTTTCAATTCCCGCTTCATAAGGAATTGCACCAAAAGGCACAACACTAGAACTATGACCTTTTAAACTACCCATTGTTTACAATTTTTTGTATTAAATTTTAGTCGTCAAATATGTTGTTAATCTTGACATCTTGTTCCTTATTTATAATCTTTCTCTTTCTTCCTCTCTTTTGTGTTTTTAATGAGTCATCAACTTCTCTAACTAAGTCATTGCTAATTTCAGTCGATGACTCGTCGTCTTCGTTTTTTTTCAATCGTTTTCTCATGCTCTCAGCGCGTTGAACATACTGTTGTTCAGGTGATACTTTTTCAATAGTAGCCGTTTTCTTTTTACTATCCATTGTTGGTCTGATGTTGTAAAACCTCTTCTGTGGCCTATTCAATGCAATCGTGATGAAATGTTTTTCCCATGCGTCACTATCTGCCATAATTGTTGTTTCTCAGTGCAAGTGTTAGTGTAACTTTGCCTATTCCTTGAATCTGTTGCAAATATTCTGAAACAATCCTAAACGAAAGAGTTCCTAGTCTGTTTCTTGACAAATCACAAAAGAGTAAATCATCATAATAACCTTCATATCTTTCAATACTCTGTGGGGAAATGTTTATCTTTTTAAGTATTTTCTCTTCAGTGAGTAAAACATATGATTCTTTTATAAAATCAGCAGTCAAAAAGACAAAGTTTTCGTTCAACGGTGTGTTGATATCTAATGTTATTTCTTTCAATGCACATGACCATGAACCAGTTAAATCAATTTCTCTTGTTAAATCCACAGAGAATTTTTGTCCTGTGTTAGTTGGATAAGCAGCAATCGAGTCAGTACTTGATATATACAAATAAGTTGTCATCCTATATATAAAAAAGTTACTCATAGTTAACAATATCTCTCTTAAATATTCTTTGATTAAATTTTTTTGGCCAATCATACCATGATACTTCAACAATTTCATCTTTTAATCCTTTGTTCTTGATCGTTTTATAATCTTTGATAAAAAACTCACCATCAGGGTCATATTTAACTTTTTGTAACTCATTTTGATAAAATCGCCCTTTAACAGGATCTTTTTTTTTATCCTCAATTTTGTAAATATTAATACCATCCCTTCTGAATCTTGAAACTATATTAAAAACTTCACCTGTCCATTTTTCATCATAAAATCTATCAAACTTTGATCTAACTTTTGAAATCCTAACATCATCACCTACTTTGAATTTGAAACGTTTAATACCTTTTGTTTCCTTCATTTTATTCAGAATAACTCGAGGTATTGCTAATTCTTTTTTCATTCTTATAATATATTGCTTGTATCTTACTTCATCTTCATTTGATTTTGTTACTTCTTTTGGTGATATTGATAGTGAAGAATGCTGAGTAGAGTTATACGATTTAGTGATATCAGGCACAATTTTATAATATGAATATGTGCGTTTGTGTCTCATATATCTATATATTTTTGATTTTAATGTTTTAATGACTCTTTCTGCATAATTTGCTTGCATCTCATTGCTTGTTGAGATATGTTTAATTGAGTATAATTTGTAAACCATTTCATTTACAGTTTCATTAGAGAACTCACGTCCACCATCAGTTCTCAGAACCTTGCATTTTCTATTTGACTTTTTAATTATAGATAAAAATGCTTCAGATATCTCTTTGCCATATTTAGACTTAAGCAAAATTGTCCATATGTATCTACTGAAAACATCTATCACCACTAGAATGTACTTGTTGTTATCGTTGCTTTTACTGTATCTTGAAAAGTCTATTAAATCAGCCTCCCATTGATCATCTATTCCTCCAACAATAACCCTGTTTCTCTTAAATTTTTTTCTTAACTCTTTGTTTGTTGTGTAAACTAATTGTGAACTTAACCATTTTTTCACATCTGTTAAAGTAATTGAATGTATATTGTTCTTTTCAATATAACCATACAATTTATTTGGACCTGTAAAACTTGCTGGACTATTTGGTGAAAAATATATCTCATTCAAGTACTTTTCTTTGACTGGAGTTAACATGTTCATCAATTTTTTTAATGAATTCTTTTGCAATAATTATTTGTTTTTTATTTCTAATTCCTGTTATAATAACCTTACCTGTGCTGAAGACTGTAAAATTTATTTTTTTTCTTTTAATTCTAACACCAGGAAATGACTCTGGTTCATAAAAACTATTTCTGAATCCACTTTGTAATTTGTTTAAATTTACACTACCATTTGAAATTAAACTAACTGCTGATATAGTGGCTACTTTTATTCTATTTAATGAAACAGTAGGTTCAAATTTTTGCAACAGTCTTGAAAATTTTCTGAGAGATAATCGACTTAAATTAACATCTGAAACACCATTACAAATAATCTTGCCAGAGTTAAAACACAGACATGTTCCACTTATTTTTTTATGTTTTAATATTAATCCATTAAATCTTATGGGATTGTAAATAACATTCAGTAATTCTTTTGATAAGTTTTTTAGATTCAATTTACAATTCAAATCACTATAACATACAACATTGGTAATTTTTAACATACCTTATATATTTTTGTTCACTCTTTCAATGTCTTACTTGTAATTAATCCACTTTACACTTGATGCCTTTATATACCTTCTAGGGTTGCCAGGTATGTAGCTATGCACATTTGAAACAACACTATTTGTGCTTGCATTGCACCTTTCTTGTGTATTTTTAGAGAGTGATGTCAACATTGAATGAGTAAGACTATTTTTAACATGTGATTGTGATTCATGTTTAGACACATTATGTTTTACTGATACATTTTCATTTTTCATGATATCTTTGATTTTACTCTTTTTACAAACACTTTGATCTTCTTTGCATATCATTTCGTGTTTTCTCTTCCTATTTTCTTCAATATTGTCATTCTTTTCTTGTTTAATATCTACAATTGAATTATCAGACTCACTCTCTGACCCTGTGTCTATGAATGGAAGAGATGTTGTTTCATTTTCTTCATCAGAATAACTGCACGACATGTTTTCTTCTTTATCTTCATCTTTATTTTGTTCTTCATTTTCTCCCATGCTTTGATTCTTTTTTTCATCATTGTGTGTGTCTCTGTTTCCACATTCTTCTGTAATGGTACCATTTTTGTCTTGTACGGTATCATTTTTGTCTTGTACTTCAGGTAAGATTGTCTCGCTTGATATCTCGTTTTTTCCATCTTCTCTATCTGTGCAATCGGGTTTACTCTCTCTTTTGGAAATGGAAGATACATCTTTCTTGTAGTTGTTCTCTTGCTCACTTGAAGGTAACTCATTTTCGATGTCTAATTGTGTTGATTGAAGGTTTTCCTGGTTGTTTTTATCAAACTGTGAATCACTTCCAATTAATTCAACAGGAATTGTTAGTTTAGTAAAAAAATCATCCATCTGTGTCCACAGCTGATAAAAAATCTTTTGAAGAATCCAAAATTTTGTTCAATAAGATTTTGTTGTTCACAAGCGCTTTTCTTTTCTCCTCTATTGTTCTCTTGGATTCAAAAAGAATCACAATTTCTGACTTGTGTTTCTTTAAGGATTTTTTAAATGTTTCTGAGATTGGAACATTACCATATAAGATGTTCCCAAACAATTCCAACACACACTTTACCTGGTCCTTTGTTGCAAAATCTATTGCAATTTGTCTTTGATTCTTGTCAGCATTGAAAACTAAGAACTTTAGAAAATATATATTCTTTGAACACCTCAAGTCCATGACTGAGTTCTTAAAATAAGATTCTCTATTTATAGTCTTAACTTGTATGCAGTTGGCTCCTCTCCAGGAAAAATGTTTGTTCTTAGTCTATAGTCTTCATTGACATTTGGTGACAAATCAATTACCAAATACCCCCAGGGCAACTTAACTGCATTCAAATAAGCAGATAAAAAATTCTTTCCTTTTCCTGGATAAATTTGTCTACCAAGATGCATTACTTGATTCTTGTCCCTGACATTTTCAAACAAAACCAAATACCAAGCATTCATAGTTATTGTTCTTGAATGCCTTCCCTTCATGAATAAGTTTTGTTGTATGTAGATACAACTGAGGCATCTGTGATGACAGTACTGTGTGAATAACAATTCCATTTCTTGATTATCAACAGCCTTATGCATTAAATCATCAATAACAATGATTTTATGTTCCTTATCTTCTGAAAACTCATATATGTCTTCTCTGTTAGGTAATCCTTCATTAAAATGAATTGGTATAGGTGATACTTTCTTCATTTCGTCATACAAATCCTGATAAACGCCGTAACAATACATAATTTCCTTTGGTGGATTTTTATCATACATATTAGTAATATTTTCAATATATTTTTTAACCCATACTGTTTTTCCTGCACCACTGCTTCCAGACACAATAATACTCGAACAAGGTTTAAAACCTATAACTGCTTTTTTATTAGACATAGCCATTTTGACGTTAGACAACTTAATTAATAAAAGGAAGTACAATCTATTTATAATCTTTTTTGTTTGAATTAATTCGATTATGTGGCATTAGTCACACAATTCGATTATGTGGCATTAGTTAAATACGTGCCTGTACTCAGATTGAACAATAGACAAGTTTTTGCATGTTAATTTGAGTAGCTCTCTGTTTCTTGATTGGTCTTCATTATTAATAAAGTCAGATGACAGTTCACTAATTGCAAACAAAGTCAAGAAATCAAATGAAAACTTCCTGAAGTTTCTCTTTACACAATTATATAAATTCTCAAAACTAAATATTTCTTCTAAGACTTGTTCAAAAAAATCATCAACAACATCAGTAATATTTTCACAAAATGAACAAAGGGTTTGTTCACATTTACCGTTTGAAATAAAACCAGTTAAAGCACACAAATCACAATTGTTTTTCTTCAATTCAACAAATCGTTTCTGTAGTTCACGTATCATCATCATTGAAAAAACACATATGTCATCTTTTTTCGGAATTTTCAATTCAATTACTATCATTTCAATTTTAGTTTGACATTTCATGTGTATAAATGATTGTTCTCCATTTTCCCAAGCTTCAACTGCAGTTGAAAACCATCTGTTTGCTCCAGGTTCAACGTAATGTGTTTGTCCTGTTTCATCACGGTGCAAATGAGCAAATGTGTAGAAAGATGTAATCTCTCCCTCATATTGGTTTTCATTGATTTTGTTATCAATTTTTCTAAATTAATTATTAATTTATTAAAATACTAATTAAATTTCAACTTAACTATTTAATTCAAGATAAGCATATGTCTTTGAATAATACTTACTCATTGTACAATGTTCTGAACCATGTAGAGCAATCCATTTTTTAAACCTTTCACTATGAAATTAAATTACCAACTGTTCAATTTTAAAGTGCTTGCAAACTTTTTAACCTACTCTAAAAATAGTTGATGTTAGGGTTAGTCATTGTATTGATTTTACTACATAGCAACAGCAACTTAATTAAACACAAAAATGTGTGATTAACTTAAACCTTTATTGATTCATATAATGACTGTTGCATACAACAATACATTAGTACAACACACAAGTAGTTGATATTTGATGACAAACAAAAAGATTACTTTTAAGCTAACAATCTATTTGTATGTTGTGTTCCCATATCCCCTTTCTCCTCTCTCCGTTGATTTGTTCCAAAAGGGGTCATGATTCCGGGACTCAGAAACTTCACTCATTTCATAATCAAGATTCTTCTCCAAGATTAACTGGGCAATTCTGTCACCAATGTTAACAACAAATGGCTCTTTTGAGTGATTTACTAGCACAACACCAATGTTGCCTTGAAAATCTCTATCAATAACCTTCAAAAAAGATCAACTAATAGTAACAACCAATATCAAAAACAACAAATATAATTCAAAAAACTAATTACATTAATTCTAGTCAATTAATAAAGTTAATTACCCCTGCGGCAACATCTATGTGTTTATGCAATGCAAGCCCAGATCTGCCTGCAATTCTACCATAAGTGCCTTGAGGAATTTGCATAGTAAGATCTGTTAAAATCAATCCTCTTTCTCTCGGATTGATTACTGTTGCCTGTGCACTATACAAATCATGACCTGCTGCATTAAGTGATCCTTTTGTTGGTGTAACTGAATTTCCACTCAGTTTCCTGAATCTAAACAAAATAATATTTTTAGAAGTTATCAGATTTTTTACTCTTTTTTTAGAAAAAAATTAACAAATACCTCAGTGCTGTTTTTCCCCCAAAACAAAAATCACTCATGTTGAAGCAGATGTAAACTGGCAATGAATTTAGTTTTGAATTAATTCAGACCAATGCTTATATACCTTTTAACTATACTATTTACTGTGTTACTAAGAGCAACGCAAACAGTAAGAAAATGTTAGTCTGCTATCCAAACACTTTGCTTGAGCAACAAACAGAACAATTAAATAAGTAAATGATGTGATTATATATGCTAAAATTATATAACATGTCTAGACTAAATTTCAATATACGTACATGTGCAAAGTGAATAGTCATGAAAAAATTCTATAATGATATAAAAACCTTACCTGAAACTACCATTATCATTCACTGTTATTGTGTCATCTAGAGTAACACACATTAATCTCACATTATAAAATGCTATGTATGAATCCTCATAACTCCTTTGTTGATCAACAGATTTCAAATAATCCATAGATGAATCACAGTAAAACAATGAAAAATACTTTTCATACAATTTTTCTTGGTTTCCAGCGCCCCACTTTGGTCTAAAATTCATTTTATCTTAGAAGATGTTTATCCTTCAAACCACCAAAATCTAATAAGGTACAAAGGTAGCTTGGCTTGTTGTTTTCAAAAAATTGAGTAATCTTACATTGTTTAAATTAGGTGATGTAAAATAATCTGTATTGCATACACTCAATTGATTAAGAAAATCACTGCCAAATCTTAAATCAAACAATCTTCATCATGTCTTGACTTGAATTGATTTTCAATTTAAGACATCCCTTTTGTTAATAAAAAAAATCTAAACTCCAAAATGTTAATTATTACAAAAATATAGCCATTCGTAAAAAGATAATGATAAAAAAATAAGCCCTCATTAATAATTTTAATTACAAATTAATATTATATTAATCAACATAATATTAACAACTATTAAATATTTGATGGTGACCACCATCAGATATTAGAGACAAAACATACTATTACAATTACCTACTTATGGTTACCTATACAATATTTAAGCACAAACAAGATATTAAGGTGAACCTCATATATTAAAGGACAAAACATAATATTATGAATAAAACCATAATATTACTGGACCGTCATAATATTATGGTGACCTCCATAATATTTAAGGACCAACATACAATTATGGTGACCTCCATAATATTATAAGACCAACATACTATTATGATGACCACCATAATATTAAATGACCAACATACTATTATGGTGACCACA